>JAYMSY010000022.1:0-20757 GCA_036897685.1 Monsonia emarginata | reverse complement strand
CACGGAGGCAAAACCCCAGACCAGCCCCAAGTGTTTCCCAGCCGTCACAGCAACCCACAACAGATGGCCTTAAGGAAAAATGCCGACTTTCACGCTATTCCTAGGCGTAATAGCACGGTCTCGAGCTAAAATTACTGGAACATTCAAGGTTAGAAATAGAGATGGAAGATGATCCAAATACAAACGCAGCAACACCTTTATGTACATTGCAAATGTTCTTCCTCCAAACTCCAATGTACAAACTATACGGAAATGTTAACCAAAACCTTAAACTGTAACTGTGAAATTGATTCTTTCTCCACTATCATTCAGCTATTTCAATTCAATGTGCATGTATACAGAGAAAAAGAGGATTAGTTAGCCTATAGCCCTAAATCCTAATATCCCAGTTAGTGTGTCAGAGAGGCTGCGATGTCGGTGTAACCGTAGCTGTTCGGGGTACCACAAGCGAGGCCTAGGCTTTTCAGGCGCAGAGTTGGTTCGCAGACCTTCTGACCTACTTGATATTACTTTGGTGCAGAAGATGGGCGCTGCCCCGTCCTCGTTGCCTCCCGTGTTCGATGGTAGACGACAACACTTCCAACAAGCGCTCTGCGTCTTCTTTGGAATCAAGTTCCAGGTTTGTCTGGAAAAGTGGGAGAGGCATCGGGATGTTATTCCATCTCTTTGTCCTCGTGCCGCCACCTCTCTTGGAATGGTGCTGATTCTGCCTAAGGATAGCATCTGAACTGCTTCCAACAATGTGTACCACTCCGTCGTCACAATCAGTGTGGATTACACTTTCTAAGCTGATTTCTGATTCTATCACCCACTCTGGATCAGCTGGAACACCCTGGAATTCGGGATTACCCAGATTCACCAAGCTCGAGCAGCTAACGATTAAGATGAGTGTTTCGGTAATGATGACATATTTGCCAGCTTGCTTGAGCGCTTTGCACATGACTAAAACTTCATCCTCGAACTTCACTCCATCGTGAGCCTCCGTGAGTACTGATGCTCCCACAGCTTCTTCCCAAGAGTAAGGCCTTAGAGGCAGTTCTCTGCTCAGAGGCCTAGGAAGGCGGACTCTATACCGTAGAGCTCCTGCTTGGTAAAGCCTACTTCGGTTTCTGATACTTTGTGCGTTTTTTCCAGTGGCTTCAAGGATTCTAGCTGCTGGTCTTGCCACAACCCCAGTAATTCCCAAGGCTATTCCTGAATGAAAGCAAGCAACAGCAAAGAAGTATTGTCAACAAAGCAGTCGTTGCCCGGCATCTAGATCAATTCAAAGTGATAATACAGATTTGAATGGTCTTATCCCAAAGGCCAATGCATTACAACATTTTTGTAGTACCTGAGAGAACTCCAGGTAGCCCGTGTTTCTCAGCTCCTTTTATTGGTGATTGGAGGAGACCAGTAAGCCCCTGAATCAAAATTAACATGTTTACTTATGTGGAACCACTTCAATAAACTAACCAGTAGAAATGTCTGACTCTACGTGAACATCATCTTTACATGCTCGTGGAAAGACCAAATTTATCAAACTGCAACTATGCCAAACTATGTGGCAAGAGTATGATATGATGAACTTGCTATAACTTACATGCAAATACACCTTAAAAACATATAAACAGCATACCTCTAAGACTTCGTTTACTAAGCCTTTACTGTGTGAAGCCACACCCGTCTGTTGATTTTCCATCCTTGCAACAGCCTGGTCGTCAAAAGTAAACGCAACAATACCCTACAAGTAAAAGTTATCTAATCAATGAACTGCAGAGACCAGCCCACCGCAGTGGCAAAATAAAATTAGATTAAGAAATACCTTGTGTGCAGCTTTAGTAAATTGAGTGGCAGCATCGCTCAAGGCATAAACTGTGTTACTTAGAAGGCTAGTGGTACCTTCAGCTACGCCAGTAATAAGTCCAGTAGGGCTCTGTAATAGCAATAGCTAGCCATCAGCCATGTGGTTAAAGCGCTTGAACCAACAACAACAAAGAAAATATTCCTATAACATAACAGACTCCAACAAAGTACTATTTGAACATACCTGCAAAATGCTCCTGGCAGGGGCAGATAGAAAATCTCTGATGCCGAGCCCCAAACTCCTAGCAAATCCCATTGGATTACCAATTACACCAGCTGAACCAAACACCTGCAGATTATACCAGGATCATCAAAAGCATTAATTTCGAAATAAGTTGACTTGCTACTATGCACATGATAATAGAAGTACAAAGGAAAAGAGCTTGGCACACATATTTGTGTTCAATCATCTATTGGCACAAGGCAAAAGTATAACTATTTTTACACTGACAATGATAATTGCCAGGAAATCAATTCACACAGTGCATCATGTGATGGGAGTAGATCGAGGGTCATTTTGAAAAACTTAGAATACAAAGGTTCAGAACAAGTAGAACCGTAAGTGAAAATCTGAAGTTTCATGTAACAAGAAATGGAGGGTGAGGGAAAATTCAATTAGTTTAGAGTACAGAAAAATTACTTAAAGTGCTCATTTTCGATATTTTGGAATTATAACTCACAAGGGCAATGAGATTGAAGAGGACGCTACAAATTAGTTGGTGCACACTTGGTGATGTAAAAGAGGGATTCAGGAGATCTTTGTGAAAAGGGAGTCTCTCCAAAGCTGCTGAAGGAATTTTTTAAAATGTTAATTACATGACCAACCATGCTTTAAGGCACTGAATGCTATGCCCAAAAAAGAAAAGATGAAGGTACTGAAATGAGAAGCTTAGTTGGTGCGATGGTAAAACTAGGGAAGGACAAAACTAGGAATTAAGCACGAGTAAACTTCAATTTAGAATAAGATGAGATAAACCTCCTTAAGATGGTCAGGACAAGTGCAACAAAGAGAGATTAAAGAGCCCGTGAGCAAGGTATGAGCATATTGTTAAGAGATACTACTGGGGCAGGATAGCAATTATTATAGAAGTAACAACAAAACCAGGACTCTAAATGAGTTTGCTAAACAATTATAGAGTCTACTTAACTCTACTTGTGAAATCAATTAGTTACTGATTGTTTTTATATAAGAAAATAATTTACAAACCCAGGACTTCCTTAAACACCTTGATACTTGGGTTCATTAGACGTGATTTTGAAACACTGCATGACCTATACCCAAAGATAACTGCATAATACTTAACGTTGTCAAATACACACCTTGTATGTTTCATGCAGAAGTTGCCTTGTATAATGTCTAATGAGGATCTCCTGAATGGATTCCCAACTAGCCATCTGATGTGCAATTGTAAGTTGTTTGAGATAAATACGTGCTCCCTCTACATCGGCAAGAGCCATGAGACCTCTCTGCCATAGATAATTCGTAGAAGAGATAGTAAATATAGTGTCCAGAAGAAGCCCAAGCCAAGAAAAATCATGCAAGAAACTTGAAGAAATGTATATTATTAAAGTTTACCAAATAGTAACACTTAAACTTGACATGAAAAGGTATAGGCAACTTCCTTCTAGGATCAAGACATTCTTAACTAGGACTTGCGTTTTATAGTTTAGGTCATTGATGGGCATGACTCTAATGACTTAGTGAACAAGTCCCTAATTAATAGTTTCCTAATCTACAACAACTACTACAATCAAATCAAGAATTCTAATAATTTATTCTAATCAATCCAAGTTTCTAATAATATATTCTAACAATAGTATATTCTACCATCTTATTATCCAATTATGCAACTTACGTGAATAACTGATTCCCCTGATGCAAGAACCCCATTTCTCAGCATCCAAGGAGCGCTGGAAAAGCTGTATGACACAGATTTAAATGTTTTTACGTTAGTTAATAGCATATAACCAAATTGGATACTAGATAAAGACAGCAGTCCATCCAAGGGGAGTACAAAAAATTCACCTTAAAGTCAAATTGATGGGGGCCACATCAAACAATTCAACATAGATCTTCTTCTGCCGTCTGGCGAGAAGGTAAATTTGTTGCCAAGGAGCCCCAATGGGAACTACTGAAAGTAGTACAGGGCCATGTTTATGCTTCTTATTAAATGTAACATTCATAGAATTAAGTTGCTGATCTCTGTCTTTCACATATTCATAAGATTGGATACGTGCAGAGGGATCAATCAAACCAACATTGTTGATCATGGAGTCTGAAATTGGCGAGACTCTGCTCTGGAACCTTGACCAGACAGCCTTGAGGAAATCAAACAAGCTTAGTATCAGTCCTTGCTCGAGCTCCAAGTGACAATCTGCTACTCTGCAGGTATTGGAAGAAATAGAATAAGCGTTGGAAAAACCGCTTGGACCACTAATATCACTTAAAGACACAATGCACACCTCAAGCAGACATGTTCAAAAGAAACCAAAGAAGTATCTTTGTTCCTCCACATGGCTACAGCAGCGTAGAATACAGGTTCCCCAGAGCCGTTGGAAGTTGTCTGCACATTAGTTATTCCAGAATTATCCTTACTCCTTATCTGGTTGGTTGGGTTTATTCTGCATTCATGATCAAAGGACAGGACAACAGGAAATGGAGCTGTGCGCAACTGATTATCTATTTGTAAAGATAATATTTGAAAGGAAAGCCTTCGTTGATCGACACTCTGAAGCAGATCAATTGTTAAGTTCTTTGCACTGACAAAGAGCAATTCCTACATCAAAAAGATAAGTTTGAGAAGGATTTCATAAGTTCCCACAGCATATGAACAGACTACCAGCCACCTTACCTGTGGATAAGAATTAATAATGGAAATTCCCATATATGGAAGAATAAGTGAAATCCTTTCGTTGTAATCAACATGTTTATCTTGTTTTAGTTCACGTTTTCCTTTTCCTCCAAAACCAGGAACACTTGAATCCATCACATCCTTCAGGACATGGTAGCTAGAATCAATAATGCTGAGCACCTGGTACAAAAGATTGCATTACTAAGCCATCCAAATACAGATACCATATAGTTTTCTTTATGTGATGAGTATCAGATGTAAACCTTTGTAGCTCCCTCTGCATGAACGGATAAAAGCAAAGTTCTTTCGGGCTTCTGAGGGCAAAACAGAAGTTATTTAGCCAAATGGATATTCAAGATCAAACTAAGACGACCAACAATAATAGATGTGTGACTTTTTAGCATAATAATTAGATTAACAGATTGTATACCCTTTGAACCATGCTCTTATTTTTTGCATTTAACATGCTATTATCTGTTCCATGGTTTCCAGGAAAGTGGAACGCTCCAGATCGTGGAACGAAAAGGAAACGTGGTACTCAAGGGGTTCAGAATGTGGAACAGTGGAAGTTTTTATCAATTCATTAACCGATAAGTTTTTATCTTTAAACCGAAAAGAGTGGAATGATAAATATTTTCTAATTAATAAACCCATAATTAGTGGCTCTAAGACTCTAACCCTGTACAGCTGCTGCAAATTAATTTGCGCCACCACCTTGTCTTCCTTGGATTTTTCTAATCTCAACCTAATTTTCTTTACCTTGATTTGTCTTAAGCTTCTTTTCACAACAAAAAGGGGCATTTTACTTTTCACTCAAACCAAATTCGGCGTTTTAATATGCAATTGTCCCACGTTTTAAGACGTTCGTTCTAAAAAGCAAATTGTCATGCAAATAGCATTTTCTGGTAACTATGATCTGTACCACTTCAATACGGAAGGAATTTAGTAAGAGACCTAATTATTAAATTATCCTCCCATAGTCCCATGTAGAGAGAAACTACTATGCATCTTCTACAAGAACCTCAGAAAATTATCCACGGATCTGTGAGTTTCCAATCCCAGCCTAACCCAATAGGTGAATAGCATAACAATGTACCGAGCTAATCACAAACAGCAGGTTAATTTGATGCTGCAGTCATGTACTCCACAACTCAAATGCTTAAGCTGATATGGTGGGATGCACTTTGAAATAGGGTGTTTTAAACAAAGAACATAACCGTTAAACTAAAATGAACTCTTGAAAGTTCATCACAACAGAACTATAATCATGGCTGTTTTCGAAAGTCAATACAGTGGTTTTGATTGAAATGTTTTATCTAAAATTTCACAATCTGCAGGACTGTAAACGCAATTAACAGTACCCCTCCACTTCAAATTAAGTGTCCTACTTTCCTATATTGAATTTTCCAAGTTGAGTGTCCACCTTCCTTTTGATAAGTGAAATATGCTTCTATTATCAATAATATCCTTGAGTTACTTACTTTCATACGAGTGTATTACGGTGGGATAGCAAGTGCCAGCACATGAGGAGATAGTGGAAAAGTGGAGCAAAAATCGGATGCATGCCTAAGATCACGCTAGCTTTGATACCATGTTAAGTTTTCCACCCAAAAAGATTATCAGCATGCCCCAGCACATGTAGAGTTTAAATTGTTTCAATGTACAGCCTCAACTCTCAAGCTAATAACTAGAGCACCCAACTAACATATTTTGAATATAAACTCCACATACTTTCAATTGGCATACTCAACATCTTTATTTCCAGTACGATAGACCAAGATATTGATTTGGATACATATTATCAAAATAAAGCTCATGTTCACAACGTCTCAAGTGGTCTTTCCAGTTTGATATCCAAAGATTATTTTTCAAATAATATTGCATAAAATAGTAATTATTGCAAAACGTTAACAGTTGATGTAGTTTTCTAGATGCCGATGATATGCGACGTGTCACGTGACAGATATCAATTACCAAGGATATATATGTATAATTGAGAAGAAAAAAAAGGTTATCTTTGAGCTGCATATTAACTCTCACAAGGAACAAAGTACATACTTCAGAGGTTGACTGTACGCTTATGGGCATATAATCCTTCACCTCATCAAGAGTGTATGACCCCAAAACACGCTCCCCAGGCACCTTAATGTTATCAAAATTATTCAGTGAGTACTACAAAGAAATAAGTTTGAAAATGAAAAACACAACAGGCATACCTCGATGCTAAGACGGTGAGGATAGCAGGGTTCATCCCATGCATAAGGGCAGGAAGTATAGGGGTGAACGATGGTGTCAAAAGTTTCACACCTTTGTTGGTAAATCCTTAGCCTCTGCAAAGTGGTTATATGAAAAATCAAATGTCACAAAACACAAGTAAAATGCAATACATTGTTGGAGCACTTATAGCCCTCCAATCACCCTAATCACCCCCCCTCACCAACTAGCTCATGTACTGAAAAATAGAAAATCCCAACTAGTCACAACTTAATTAGCCCAATAAACGAAATAATTTACAATACCAACCTCCTTTGAGAAATTATCGATTCTATATGGCATGTATCCTGTATCATCGTCTGATAAGAGAATCAAGTTTGTGCCTGAATTCCCGTGGAGGTTTCCAACAACCTTTTCATCTCCCATAGATACATCAGCATTCTGCACTTCAACCCGTACCATATTCAATGCACCAGAAACATAATTCCGCATTTTCACCTGTGTATCACCCAGGTGATCAGGCAAAAAGCTGCCTGACCACTGCCACCCAGGTTCGTGAAAACGGATGGAAACCAGCAATTCCCTGCAACAAGCTAAAATCAGAAAGGCAAACAGAAACATAAAGTGGAAAATGAAACTTCAAGCTATATTCAACATAAAGCAGACAGATATGGAACTAAAAAGGGTCATGTGAGAAAACAAACTGGTGATATAGTCATAACCAGCACAGTTATTAGATAAAGATACAATATTTCTAGTTTTATCAAGTTGAAAAAGAAGTCACAATGTATATCAAATCATGTTGATTCAAACAGACCTTTGCACCTACGTTACAAGATCATCGTTATAAAATATTAGGGGGCACTTGAAATCACATGTCCGACATGTGTTCTCAGTAAGTCAATATGTGAATGTGACATGACAACAAGCCCTCACTACAGACACGTGTTGGAAACAAACATTCTAAGAGAAAAGGAGTGTGCACCATAGAAATCAATGAATGAGAGAGTAGTTCTAACTTGAAAATGTGGTGGCCTTGTTCGTGCTCAAGTGAAGTTGCATAATCTATTTCTGATCTAATAAGTGTGCAAATTTATATTTCATTTATGAACATAATACCAGTAAATGGTAACAAAGTAGCCATATCAACAAATGAATGGCTCACATCTATACCGGTTTTCTGGCTTTGTGGTTTTCCTGAAAATCACATTTAATCTCAGTTTAACTGTTTTCTACAAAATGTGTATTGCTTTGAGAATAATAAGCCCTTCCTAATTACAGTGATTATATGCTAAACTTTCTCAATATAGCAATGGCATATTTGATTAGGTGGTATTATTCATTGTGGCAGAGGACACGCGAGCACGTAATAACATTCATTCATGTTGAGATGGCATAGTTACAACATATAGATATACCTTGTTGTATCTGTCCAGTGAAGATGGGAATGCTGACCAGCGCCCAGATTAAACACAATGTCGGTTCCCTTCTGCTTGTAACATATGTCCTTGCTGCATGCATTACTAATTACATATCTGCAAAGAGAGAAATTATTGTCATCAAGGAGCTCTTTTGAATTTTGATCATCGAAGTAGTTAGCATTACTGTCAATATTAGTACCGAGGCTGGAACGTAACAGCTTCTGTCCTCCCAGCAAATGGTCCACCAAGTGCGCTAGAAGTCACAGATATAATAAATGCCGCATTTGATGACAACTGAGGAACCAGAACATTTGATGACCCACTGGGTGGAAGGAGAGAAAATGGATTCGACCAAGCAGAATTTGGCACAAAATCTGAACCATACTCAGATGAGGACATACAAACTTTTACTGTAACTTCACTTGACGAGGAAACTGGATTAGGAGAGTACATGAATGCCTTAACTCTTTGACGATCATTTTCGACCAAGTCGGGATCCCCTAGACTCCTTAAAAACCCTTTTTGACTTTCTAAATTATGTCTGTCCAACTGCGCATGGAAAATATTAGAGGAACTAGAAGACATCAAAAACCGGTTTGGAAATCTCGATGAATGAGGATTAACATTCTTTCTGGTTGAAACAATGTGATTTTCTGAGAAAGAATTTTCTGGTTTGGCAGTATCTGGAGCTCTAGCATATGAAACCTTGTCTGAAGATAATAAGCTGAGACCATCCTTTTCATCACGAAGAAGGTCATGCTCAGTCAAATCATAGCAGGACGGAAGAGTGCATCCAGTTCCCTTAGTCTCATTGGCAGAGCTGATAATCAGTGGAAAGCCAGTGCAATTACACAATAGAAAGGGAACGAAAATGAAGACCTCTCGAGCACCAGAATATGCATCCATAGTTTTTTCCACGGTAACATATACTGGACCTAGAACAATGTAACATGCATGATGTTATCACAATTTCTCAAAATAGTGATCAACTCAACGATGAAAAATCAAGGTTCACGTACCATTTTGCAAACCAGAATTGAAAGTCACAGTTTCAGACAGAGAAAATTTGCTTCCACTGCACTTTGCTACAGTACTAAATATTTCTGTACGAGGAAATTTCAAAGCTGAAGGCTTGAACCCATGCATATGGAATTCTAGTCCCAGATCATGTGAAGGATCAATATGATGGAAGGAAGTTTGCACCTGAAAAGATTAACACATGCGCTTAATTGATGAGATGGAAACACCTATTTTAAACAAAAATGAAAGCGATGCCTCTGTAGCTCTGCCAAACAACTGGACAGTTTTCATGCACCACTAGCATATAACATAAAAAACAAAATAAATTTGGCTCATGGAAAGGTTAAAGATGTTAATGACACACCTCTGACAGCAAGGAGGTATGAGTAACTCCACCGCAATCAATTGTCAGTGATAAAGCTTCTGGAAGATAGTTGTTGACTACTAAAGGAGTAATCAAGGTCACTTGGTGTATAAAACGTTTCTTTGACATTCCTAAGCCGTGCAACATTTGATCGCAATTTTCAACGGGTGGGTTCAAAGTATGATTGAAGCAGGGAGATGAAATTTTCTTTTCCTTGCTAGATGAAGGCAAGCAAATATTTTGAACTGATATGCAACAACGAAAAGGATTACTACTTGGATGAGATGGATAACAAACAAATGATCTAAGAAATCCAATCTTGGTTTCTTGTGAGAGTATATTTGAGAGGTTATGAGCTTCACTCCACAAGTAAGAATCCCCAAGTGGGCGCCATCTCATGCGACCGGCCTCTGCTAAATGTAAAGGCAGTGGAAACTCCTGACCAGGATATATGGGATCTAGGATCTGGATAAAAAAACAAAATAGCCAGGAATTTCAGAGAGTATACATCGAGCAGAAAAGTATGTCGAACTCAAGGTACTATATAACTTTTTCCATACCATTGGAGACAGACCAAAAGGAATATCAAAGCGAATTTCCAATGGCATTGAAGTTGCATTTAGAAGTATGACCTACAAATGTGAGGTATAAAGGAAAAGAAATCAGCAGTAAAAATCATAAAACATTAATCAAGTATGTAAACACCATCAATAATAATCAAGCGTACCGTTGAATATATTCGGATGAACTTGCTGTTACGTCGAACTGAAACATCAAACACAGCAGGAACAACAAAACCACTCTGGACATTGGTTCTCACATTCTCTTCAGCTTTTGCACTATATTTTGTAACGTTCCCAATCTTGTCAAATTCAATTTTATTGGAAACCTTAGAGAAATCAACCTCAAAGGAGGTAAGTCCAACAAGGTCCATTGAGATTGGAGCAGAAGGCATGGATCCATCAAGTTGAATGGTCATAAAATAACGAGCCACCCCGTTTAAGTGATTATCACTTAACCTGTCTGAAAAATGAACTGGCATGTACCGAGAGAGTTGTTCTGCTCGAGTTTCATTAAGATAAATTGGAATAGAAGAACCTGGATCCACAGATTTTCCACCATCCATTTCTTTAATATCAAACTCATTGGAATTAACCTGCCCTTGATATACATGATATACAAGAGGCAAAGAAGTCAAATTCTGAAGAACATAGGGAGCATATCTTCCAGCATAAGCATCTTCAGTGAACTGTGGACTTAAAAAACTCTTCTTCTCGGGGATATCATTTGGCGTGATTAATCCCCAGGCATCCATAACCATTTCAATTGTCCGACAGGCACACTACAAAAAAGAGAGAGAATCATATATTTTTAAGTATCACAGTTTAAGTAAAATCTATAACCTAAGGCTGTGCAAAAGTAATGAAGTACATAGTTTCAGAATCAACAATCATATCAGCAATATGTGTAAGGACTACCATTGATCAATATACTTTCAAGCTGCAACTGTGATGATTAAATAAATGTGTCAACACATGCTTGGAAGCCTGTTTAATAGCAGTGGCCAAATTATGCCAAGAAAGATTTTGTGGGAGTAAATATCAAGTATCAACAGAACAACAAAAGAATCTACAACTAAATGGTATCATAAGCAGATGTTGATACCTTCCATGATATTAATAGTGAAGGAAAAAAAGTTAGAATTCTCCAATATTGCATTGGTCCATTGAAGCAACGAACTATGAAAAAAACACCTACCGAACAACCTACAGATGTCCAACTGCACACAACATTGATTCTGGAAACACTATGTTTAAATATCAGTATGTACCTCTATAAGGGATTCTGTCAAGTTCAAGTTCAGCTGTGTCATTGACGTGAGATGAATATCAGTAGCAATGGAACTGTTTAGCAGACCAATCATCTCGAATTTTCTAATAATCTTTAAATGAAATTTCCAAGGCTCAACAAAAGGCTCCCACACAACCTATAAGGGTCAGAAATAACCAAGCATATTAAGACACCATTTACAAAAGGAAGTACAAGACAATGATGCCATTTAAATCAATATACCTTGTCAATATTATTATAGTTGATTTGAAGATCACTAGCAATAGAGACATCCATGCCATTTTCATTTACTTCAGCACACATGAGTAAGTCTCTCATAAGAATTTCCAGCAGAGGTCCACTACAGCTCCACTTCATGAAAGAGAAGGAATGTCAGCACTTTAAAAGTAGGAGTTGAAAAGAGGTGAAAGAATGAAAAAAATATTAGAGCATCCACACAAATAAATGAAGAAAAAGATACTGGAGCAGCTTTCTGCCATTTTCAGATTTCAAAAAATGCAACGGTTAGAGCACAGGTCTTCTTATAAGCAAGAGTTGTGAGTTCGACCCTCGCCAGTACATTGTCTCTCTTACATACTCTAAATTACTTATAGGCTTACTTAAAGAAAAACGATGAGAGACAAACGAAAAGAGCGTATTTTCAAGGGAATCTTATGACATGCAGTTAATCTATTATGATAGTCTAAGGCTACCCTAAGACTCACAAAACAAAACATTATACGTATGAGCATGTAAAGAGTCAGCAAATATTTTATCAGGGTCAATATTCATATTCACCCACTAACAATTTTAAATTGTTTTAACAAATATATGGGGAAAAAAAACAATAATTCTGGGAACTGAAAAAAACTATGTACAAATATACAATTGAAGAAGCATTGATAACTACTCCTGAACAAATACAAGATAAAACATGGAATAGATGTTAGGCCAACCTACTTTGGCATGGCTAATATAACGCTGTCATTAAAAAAGATGTGACAATAACTTCGTATAAGCAATTAATATATAACAATGCTGGTTTGTTTGGTTAATGAAAAGGTCAGCGTACCCTTCCATCAGTTAGCAATAGAGACACCTTCCTTAATTTAATCTTTAAATCCACATTACTGAACATTGGCTGAGAAGACCCTACTTCAGGAATATCAAGATGAACATTGTTCCAGAAGTAAAATACACGATGCGAAAGCCACACATCAAACTGGTCACATTGAACGTCTACATTGACGTGCACAAGCTCTGTCAAATTACCAGAAATCTCAGCCTCTATGTTAACTTGAAGTATCTGGAAAAAAGGCCAAGAACTACCAATCTTCTCCTCGCCAATCTCCACTTCACTGCTAGCTTTTTCCAAAGTTAACTTCAATCTAGCATTTTTGTCAGTGATGAATAGTTCACTATTTCTACTATGTATGGTAACTGCCACAAATTTACAGGACCTCCCTTCCCTGTTGTTTGAAGAAACACACTGAGATTTCTCTTCTTCAACTTCAGCTATCCTAAATACATTAGTTGCTTCTTTTCTGACCAGGATAGGCAAGTGAAATGTAATGCCTACATCTTCTGACCTCACAGTTAGTGTGAAAGTGTCCTTTATCTTATCTGATGTGACATCAGTTGATACACTTGAATTTTGAAAAAAACTTTGAGAAGTAAGGGCAGCATCTGTAATTGGGCCAGCATTATCTGTGCTGAGCTTTTCTGGTAATTCGTTCAAGGGTGCAGTTTTGGCCAGTTTTCCAGAGTAAAAATTTACAACGTCAATGACGTTGGCCCAGTCCAGAAAATGCAGCCAAATATGAAGAGAAGGAAGATAGATTTGAATCTCATCCGCATCTCCATTGTATTTCAATAGAGAAATGCCAAGCACTGTTGAGGTTGAGCTAGTTACAGCACAGTGTGCCAACAAGACACAATTATGCAATGAGCGCAATGCTAATGAAGAGAAGCACAAATCAAATCCGATGGGCTGTCCATCTCTAAATGATGCCAACAGTGAAAATTGCGAAGTAATCTTAGCCACCGGTGAATTTGACTCATATTTCAAGCAACGCAATTCAATCAACAAAGAATCAACAGAACATCTAAATTCTGTAAATTTTACTCCCGAGGGGATGGGTGAAGCCACATTAGTTCTCTCCAGATCTGTTTTTGTTTGAAGGAACTGCAAAACATCAGATGTAAAATACCTAGCTTCATCACTCACGGAAGAAAAGTGATCTATGACATCAAGTAGTGCCTTAAATCCATCAAAACAGTGACTATCTGCTAGGAAAAACAAGAAAAAGGGTATATTAATCATTAAAAGAAAGATGAAATAAAAATAATAGTTCAACCTGACTTCAAAATGCAATCCATCTTACCATCAGCAAATAGTTGACAGTTGATAATCCTTGCCATGACACATGTCGCAGGAGAGCTTCCATGAGAAATTTTACCTTCACAAGGGAATCTGATCCATAAATCAGCACTTAGAGGTGCAATCAAGCTGATAGTTCGACTGTCCGTATTACGATCTGACTCTGAGCAAACAAATCCATCATTGTCCAATAACAGCAAAGATAGAAGTAAGTCTCGTCCAAATATATTTAGGCAGTCATATCTTCCTGCAACTACGTGTAATGGAATCACATATTTCGAAGGAATGTCATCAAATACAACATCTGAAGTACCATTATGGATGAAACTACAGTATAGTTGTTGAATTTCAAGCTTCAGACACTGCTGTACTTTGCTTTCAACAGGCAGCAGCAAATTGGAGTCTAGGATTTCAAACTTATATCTAATGGGACTCCCTTGCCCTGTATCAAGGCACTGGCCATTTTCAGTAGCAGGTTGCTGAGATGAATTTGGACTCCAGTCAGGCAATGAAAAGTAACCAATTAAAATAGCCAAATACTCAGGTGATAAAGTACAGCTTGCATGCTGAACACCAATGCTTACTTCAAGTTCTGAATTCAGTGAGCTGACATTCCCCCTCCTTACCCGTATATTTATGATTGGAGACAGATCAGAAAATGAGGGTCCCCATACTATCTCATTGGGTTTATGAGGGATCCAAGATGAAGAGAGAACCAATCCATTTGTTGAACACATTATATCCATAGAATCTTCAGAAATTGAAAGCGAGGATTTAGATGTAGATAGTTTAATAGTTCCAACAATGCAAGACGAATCATGTAAATGGACTCTGACACCATTAATGTTCAAATCAATTAGAAATCCATTTGCAGCACCAGAATGCAATGATACAGGGAATGCATCCATGGAAGTCGGAGGTTTAAGTGGTAGGGGTTTACAACCATTCTTTTCAATGCCTCCTGGACTTCTGGATTGTGTATCTCTCAATCCAAAATATTTTCTCCAGTCAGGAATGGGATACAACAGTGATCCCTCAATGTTGCCAAGGGCATTAGAATTGTAAATTGTGACAAATGGAAACTGTTCCAAAGAAATATTTTCATATTCGGAGGACCCAGTCTCAAAGAAGTTCGAGTAACCAAACTTTTGAGATGGAAAATTAGGAACTGCCCTAGGAGGTTTTTCATCCGCAGAGTAGATAAAGGAATTGTCATTGCAACACACAGCATATGCAGAGATCCTGTCATAAAATCCAACGAGCAATCCAATTATATATGGGTGGCAGTGGAGATCAATATCATTCAACCACATTCTACACCTGTGCCATACTAAGTCCACCCTTCTGGGAGTTTGATGATGCAAGAGAAAGCATTCTTCTGCAGATGGACTTATGTCATTACAATTACTGCTCTGATTGGTATGTCCAATATCCATATCTTTCAGATATACAGAACTGGTAGCACAGAAATTTCCTGATGAGCACAAAGTATGGACGTCCCCTTCACTTTTCAAGGGATAGGTGGTAATTTTCAAAGCCCTCAAAGAGACCCAATACTCCTCAAATTCCATAAAGTCATACCTGCATTTTGTACAGTATTAGAGTGTATAAATCAAACTCCAAGATAAGGTGAGAAATCTTGTTAAACAACTGAAACTAGCACTTCTGAATAGAAATCCATATTTCCCAAATATTTTTGGTTAAATGTATACTTAAATTTCAAAGCCTATGCAGAACAGAAATTGCACACTTCTAAAATCATTTAAGCATGCACGTAATTTTCAGATGTAATGAGAATGAACTTGAAGAAAGTAAAAAGTTTTTTCCCAGAGTCCATCAGGATCACAGCATAACATTAGTACTATATAAGTCATCTAGTCATTACATATGAGATTTACAGATGAGCATGGATATAATTAAGCACGAATAATCAGAAAATATAGAGCCCCAAATTCCATACCGAATATCTAATTTCTGCAGTGAAATCATTATAGTAGAGCTATCATCTCCATTATTTGCCAGGTTAATATAGAAACCGACGGACTCCAAATTTGCAGTGACAGAGAAATAAAAGACAGGAGTACCCAGCTTGAATGAACTGATGTGCTGTGGATCATGATTTCTCATCATCAGAGGAACATATCTTGAATGCATAATTCGCAGACTTGCAATCAGTTCTAGAACTGATTCACATATGGTTGGAGAAAAGTTTGCAGCAAGTGAGGATACAACAAGATAAACCTGGAATCAACAAACTAACTGAGAGAGACAAACCAATGAAGGAAAACTATAACTCTGTATTTGATTTTTGAGATATAAGTACTTAAAAACATAGCAGATGATACTTATATATATAGGACTGGGTTCTGGTACAACAGATGGTTATAATGAGTACATACGAAAATAAAAATTAAGAACACACCGAGCAAAGCACATATTCGTTTATGGTAAATACATTTTTCCACCTAAGGTACACAAACTCATAATGTACTTACGTAAAATGTATATTGAAAATGTACTTTACGTAGACTGAAAATGAACTGCAGGTTCAAGTGACATTTACCAATAATTTATTCTTAACTCGTTGACTCACATGCTTTAAACAGTAAATTTTCAGTTCATTTGTATTACCACTTGATTATGAGCTCTGGTTGCAAGCAAACCATGAAAGAGTATCGACTATTAGCAAACAGAAGAGAGCACCAAATTTATAACCATCTGTTCACAAGGAAGATATTTTAGGTGCATCTACTTGATAGAAGTGGACAATCATATGCCCACTGCAAGATGGATTTACAGAATAATTCATCAAGTAATTATTAAGACCGACCAGATTGGCTTATTATCCTGGGCATACAGTTTCCAATTCAACAAGCAATGAAATCCCACAGAAACACGTCTAAGATAAATGGTATTACTGGGGCACTGGACAAAAGGGGCAGACAAGAAAACAAGTTAAATCCATTGACACTGAAGGCACCGCATGACATAGGTGTAAATAGAAAGGGTAATAGGACTAGCATGCATGGACAAATAGTTCACACTTCTGATTTTTATTATTTATAAATACAAAACAAGACTACAGATAACATGTTGCCAATTTAGTATGGAGGATTAGTATGAGCATGGCAGAGATATCCTGTCCTTTAAGGTACCATAAACTAGATAACATTTCAAATAAGATGGCGTTACTGTAACCGTGTCATATATCAGCACAAAGACAATCATCTGGAAATTTAGTACCTCCAACTGCTTCAAGATCGATTCATTTGGGATGACACAAGATGCCACACTAATAGATGCGTGAAATTTCTCTAATATTGTCATTGTTTCAAGGCAACTCGGAATCAGGATCTTCATCTGCATGAAATAAGTTGTGGTGCTCATGAACTACTCCTCGAGGAATAATAGACTGTTTAAAAAAGACAGGAGATCTTACCTCAAAACCGTCGAGTATGACCTCAAAGAGGTTGTAAAGATCTTGAACTCCGAAACTTGTCAGATAATCACAGGAAGAAATCAAATTCGACAAGTGCTTCAGAATATAAGATTGATCTTCAGTATTTGAAGTGAAAGAAAACACACTACTTTCAGATTTAATATAAAGAGCCTTTGATTCCAGAACCTGTCCATTAAAAAATTCAAGTGAATGGACATTAGCAGACCAATATAAACAGAGTCTTAACATCCACCGACTTGGCTAAAAGAATTCACATGCATAGCAGTGCACCATCACAAGAAGAGCACAAACAAAATTTTGAACAGAAGTCTAGAAGATGGGATAGGCATTCAGAAGTCAAAATGCTATCATTCAACAATGTAGCCCAGTGTGCCAACAAAGATCAAGTCAACTTCAAACCTAAAAAAAGGCCAGGAGTAAAACAGTCATCAGAACGACAAAAGATGCATGACAGGGAAAACTTGTGATAGGCTAAAACACCTATAAAGAGCGCAGTTTCACACGAAGCGAGTAAAAGTGATGGGGGGTGGGATTTTACAACCATCATCCCTATCCTGGTGATGCCACACAACAAGAGGATTCCCATATATAAATCATGCCATTAGCGGAGCCCAATACCCAAAGGACAATTGCCCACCAACACAGGCCATGTAAACCATATATTAAGACTCACTATAGTCCAGATGAGCCAATATCTGACCCTCACAACCTATTGGTGATATAACTTAGTAAATATTCTCTACCACCTACTATCTCCCATTCCCTCTAACAAGAGTCTTTAGACCATCCTTCACATTACCATTCTTTCACTTTTGGTGGTCCTTCACTATTCCAAAACGTACCCTTCAGTTTCAAGCGTCTGCTTTACTTCGCATTTAAGCCATTGGAGACCATTGCATGCAAATGTGTTTAGTGTTAAGTTCATTAGAACATTTAACACTCCCCTCGCGTGGGTGCAATAATTCCTTATTATGTTGGACTCGACATTTGCCCAATTCTCAACACTCCTTCGCGCATTGATATTTGTCTTCTATGCACGGGATAATGCATGTAAAGCGAAGGAGAAAGGGGAAAGAACCCAAAGAGCACTGCCACTCATGAGCAGGTATTTTTTCTTCTGCACATAAACCACTGAACACAGACCAGACATAGGGGAGGAAGTAGGGTAAAGGCCAAAGGAGGAGGAAATACAGACAGGCCAAAGGTTCAAACCAAACAAGCTTAGATACAATTGGGCTGCATATAAGCACTTCGGCCCCACATACTCAAAGGTCAGCACCATTACTATGATGTGACTCTTACCTTCATATGTAGCCCTATATTTTTCCTGAGCAATGTGGAACTCTAACATTTAACTCTTCCAAATGTTACTTGTTAGTAACATAGCTCCCATTCCTAACCAGATTCTAAAAGCCTTCCATCCAAATTACCTCTAGACAGCCAAAATTTGAACCAAGAAATAGCAATGAGAATTGTGATAGCTTATCTTCTAACTGCAACGGTGAGCAACCTTACACACAAGACATCCTTGGATCCAACAAATCCATAAAATACATGGCATCAATAATTTAGGTGAAGATGAGAAGGTTGTCTAAATCTCAATACACATGCAAACAAAGAATAAATGAGGACGAAGGAAGAATATGGTTAGGGTGGAGAAAACAAGAAACCCAGAGAGCAAAAAAATTTACGGAATGAATTACCATGTCACATTGTTCTGAAACTGAATTAGTCCAAGGAATATTTATTACAACATTGGTGATACTAACATCCCATGTAACTTTTTTATGACTAGATAAGATGTACCTGCAAAATATATTTATAAGAAAATTAGTACATGCAGTCTATAATTATGTAAATTGGCTATTGCTGATATTATTCACATTAGTAATTTTAATATGGTAAAAGAAAGCAGCGTTGGAATAAAGACTCACTCAGCTTTTGATAACAGTCGAGTTTTAACATCTTCAATACCATTTAGTGATGCCAGCACCTGCATGATGATTAATACAGATTAATAACTAGTGAATTGAACCACTACACACATTATCTGAACACAACATAAAATATGAAAGCATCTCAACAGTCTAAGATTTTCAAATACAGCCATGTAGAGCAATAATGTAACTTAAGTTACAAGGATCACAACAAACAATTTTGTTGCTTACTCCACAGTTTAAAAATATAGTGGGTGCATAAAAATCAAACTATGGATAGGTATTCAACAAATAATTGAATGGATGCCCTGATCAATCAGCAGTTAACACTGTATTCTTGAGGTGAATCCTATTCACTTCTGAAACCATTTAGTGGGTTTAGTCGTGCTTACTACAGCCTTTAACTTTTAATTGGCTTCTACATCTAAGGCAGCACATGTCTTGCATGTAAACCCACTTCATCACCCCAAAAGCTAAACTCGACCATTTGTTTGGTATACTCAGATAACCTTATTATTCCATATCTGCCCAGCATTATCTAGGATCTACATTTAATTTTTGGTGAACACTAAACAAAGGGACAGATGAACACTAGATATTAAACTTTGCAACACTGGACAGAGTCCGACACACTAATCATGGTAAGAGAAGAAAAATACTGACACGTGATAGTAAGGTAAACACGGATAAGGCAGACAATAGCTTACCCTGTCACGCTGGAATGTAAATGATTTTAATACATCAAACATCTCGAAGAAATTCAGAAAAAACTCGGTACAGCAAGTAACTTCAAGTGGTTTAAGCATGACCTGTGTTAGCAGTGAAGAACATCAGAACAATATTAGAAAATAAATATAAGGAACAAACAAGGCAAATGGAGTTCCATAACAACGCAACATGAAAGTACCTTTATTGACAACTTAACCTCTTGGTTGGGTGAGGCATCAACTTGGACACTACATGAAGGCTGCTCATTTTCTAAAACATTCATCTCAGTTGAGGACTGCAGAAAAGGTCGATCATAAATAAATAGCTTCAAATAAGGCGAAGATATTATCATCACATGCACAGAAAGATTAACTTTTGAAGTTGAAACCAATATGAATTGTGATTAGTAGAGCACCGGGAATAAATATAAAGAAAGAAGAGCACGAGTAGGCAATTAGGGCAAGCAAGCTCTGAAGCTCATTTAAAGTTCATATACAATAACCAGTGTGAGATTACTTCATATTGAGCTACATATACAGGATTGAGCTGTCTCTTGCCCTTATATGTAGCTATATTTTCTGTTTTGGACTATTGTGGGAATAAATTTTTTAACACTCCCCCTCTTGTGCGAGCTTCTTTTTCTTGATGAAGGCTCAACACATGGGCCATATAACACTCTCCTACACGTATAGGCTGGGGAGCCCGCAGGACATAAGGAGAGACACA
>JAYMSY010000021.1:0-20969 GCA_036897685.1 Monsonia emarginata | reverse complement strand
TCTTCAGTGTAATCATGGAGCTTGTGGAAGGTAGTTGCAACATCAATTGTTGTCGTTTTTTTGGATGGTGGTTGAGAAGAGGCAAGGGATACACTTGGTTTCAGTGCCCTTAGTAGTTTTTTGTGTGGATATTATCCTGGCAGAGAATGATTAAACCCCAAACTTTCTATGCTAGAATACTGCTTGGTGACCTGATTTAGCTCTAGAAGCCAATTGGTACCGACTTCAGTCCCAAGTCTGGTTGCTTTTTCATCTGCCATATTTGTTTTGACCATATTGAAATAATGTTTGCACAATACTGCCTGTATCCTTGCATTTGTTCCTCCACTAAGAATTTGTTGTCTTCCAGAGATGCTGCGTGTTATCAGAAGATTGTGCATGAAAGAAGTGCATATGGATATACGGCTTTTGTATTTGACTTTGAGGACCCTTCATCTAGCATTGTATGAGAATTCACGGGGTCAAAGCCATTTTAAGAGCATTGGAGGACTTGAAGTTCTGTTGGATGGACTTGGACTGGCATCAAATAATGCGCTGATGTGGGAGGATTCCTGTTGTACTGATAGGAAGAGGTATTTTACTATTGTTAGTTCATTTGCGTATTTATGCATGCAATTGGTTCATTGTGGTTCATTATAAAAAAGGTATTTAACTAGTGTTGGTTCATTCCTGTCAACACTACTGGCAAAATTAGTGTAGGGAGGTATACATGCATAATAGTGTCTGGAGCCTTTGGAGCTATCTAATTCAATCCAATGACATATTGATCGAACGAGGGTACTAGATGAAGTTCTCCCTTTTCATGCGAAAATGAAGAATACAATGTGGTCGCTTTTATTTTCTTGTTCTTGTGTTTCCTACAATCAAAATCTCAGCTGACTATGAGCAAGCTTACTGAAGTCAATACAATTTGCCCTGAAATGGAAATGCAAGAACATTTAGAACTTCCAGCGGTCGTATATTTTCTAAAACTAAAGTGGCACATATGTTCAACCAGTTGTTTCTGCATAGTTCTGTTGTTTCTACATATGCTCAATTTAATGTCCTTGCCATTTTCCACTGGATTATCACCTCAATGCTGCATATCCGTCTGATCATTCTCATCTATGGGCTCCCCTTGTTTTGGCTTTGGAGTTTCATTGGAGCCTGATATTCAACACTGTACAAACATAGCAGTGATAGTTGAACATATGACAACCTTATACATTTTACTCTTCAACTTTAAAGGAACTTCGTTCCAATTCTATTCCTAACATCCCCTTCAATTCAATCTCCCCATCCATATGAACTATTGACGTTAGGTACCTGAAATGTCAATTTAGTGCTCCTTTGCCCCCTAACCCCTTAGATTTGTAAGCATGTTAGCAGTTTACAGTTTGCACCTTTACAACTTATTGCTTTCATCAGTTGATTAAAAAAAATCTTATTGTTCTCGTCAACAATGCTCCTCTCTTCTTAGCAATGTAAAGAAATCTACCAACTCTTCCTAGTAGGATTGCCAAAACTGTTGCTGAAAACTGGCCACAAGCAGTTCTATTGTTGTGCCAGTTCTTGAAGTTTCATAAGGAAGATAATGTATTTGGAATGTCCGCCCAGTTTAAACTATTGGCTGTCAGCTTCAGTCTCTCACTATTAAGCCCACAAAAGTTATTCTTGAAAGAGATCTTTGACTTATGGAGAATCTTTTAGTTGGAACTGATACATGGTAGGCAAGGCCCTTAATGTGTAATGAGTTTTTCCTTTTTACACTCGTCTCTCTTTGTTTTCGTAGGTTTGA
The DNA here is from genome assembly GCA_036897685.1 of Monsonia emarginata. NCBI lineage: Eukaryota > Viridiplantae > Streptophyta > Magnoliopsida > Geraniales > Geraniaceae > Monsonia > Monsonia emarginata. Next base: position 19,192 of record JAYMSY010000021.1, on the reverse strand, counting down.
TCGTGACCCTTCTGAGGGTTGCACAAGTGCTCAGTATGCCTACTCTTAATGGGAAGGAAAAACTTGACTTAAAATCCTTTAAATCAGTCCATGTATCCCTTCCGGACAAACAGTGATATTAATCATTTTCTTCTGATACAGCCCGAGATTTTTGTTAACATATTCAAAGTTCCTGTCCTTGAGATTTCAAAGGTGTCTGTGCAACTTTAGCTTCCATTCTGGATTGACAACTTTCAATGCTGCCTAATTAATTACCACTTTACCAGTATGGAAGTCTTAGCATGATACTGTTTGTTGTGTTTGTGCACATATTACTAGTGATGGATGCTCTATGCCCTATGGCAGTAAAAATTATTTTCTAATCACAAAACTCCTCTATGAAATGGACATATAAAGCTTACACCCAAAAACCTTGCATGTTTCTTCTCCATCTTTGTCGCGTCAATCCTCAACCTTTTCTCATTCTCATACCAAATCTTCATCTCCAGTTCCCTGGGAGAGGTCTATGATTTGGTGGGTCTTTTATCCAGACACTAAAATGCATGTTAAGTGCATTGATTATCCACTAATCAAATGTGCAATCTTGATGACATTCGCATAATGTCTAAATGAAGTTAAGTTGTGCATGCTAAAATTTATGCCTATATGGCTATGAGTAGTCAGTGCTCTAGAGGTTGTGGATTTATTCTATATTTGTTTTGTGCTCTCTGATATGTTTATTTATATATTGACTGCAGAGATGAACACCCTTTGCTGAAAGTTTTCGAACTACATGTTCTTTCCTTGGAAGTTCTTAGAGAGGCTGTGTATCCTTATGATTGTCCTTCTTTGCAGATTCAAGGACTTGATGATTTTACAATTTTCTGACAAAATTGAATACCCTCTGCTGGGGTTTTATCATAAATGAAATTTGTGAGTCTTGTATTTAAATGCAAGACACATTGGGTTCATGCAATTTCCACCAGGACTACATATTTGCTGCATGCATGCCATTATATCCTTGAACTTGAACCACCAATTATATGGCTATCTGTTTTTTTCTTAATACTAATGCTTCATAGTGTAGCTACACGTTGATCCTCTTATTTTTCTATCGCATAATAAATTATTTTGGCATTTTGTTGCTTATATGTCTGCTTCTTGGACTTGTTTTTCTTGTGCTCATTTTTATTTCCTAGCTCTTCTCTGTTTGCTCTGCTCTATTTTTTTTGTACAACCTCCTTTCACAGGACTGTCTCCCACCTTGTGAGATTTTGTTCTCTATTTTAATGACATTTATTAGTTGATGAAAGAAACAACAGTAAGCTACTCTAGGTTATCAAAAGTCAAAACCTTATACTTGGTCAGACTTTTTTCACTTGTTAATTATGTGATAACCAGCGATTCCTTAATAAGTGTCCAGCTTCGGGAATGTGAATAACTTGCAGTTTCTGTGTGAAAATGGGAGGGTCCATAAGTTTGCGAACAGCTTTTGTTCGCTTGCTTTCGCGCTTCAGGAGTTTAAGCAGCAGAAGAAGGATTTCTTATTTCAGGAAGATTTCCAAATGTCTGTTTTCGACTCTGAAAACAAGGATAAAGAAGAAACATCTATGGCAGAGGTTTCAGTTCGAAGTGTGGCTTGTTCCTCTGCTTCTCAGTTATGGAATGATTATGTTGTCAAGTTGAGTGCAGTACTCTGTTCATTCCTTATTCCTCTAGAAGGTACAGGATCTCATCATGTCCACTCTGCCAGTCGAGCTGCCTTACCAGTTTCTTCGGTGTATCTTGAACTTTCACTTAAATGGATTGCAAGGGTTCTGGGTACTGTCTTCCCATGTATTAAAGCATGTTCAAATGAAAATAAGTTGCCAAGCCATTCGAGGTAAATGACACAAGATTTCACTGCTCAAAGAAGTGTTCCCTTAATTTTTTGTTGAAGTTCTGCGAGGGCCATTAAATGGTACATCTGGAATACAATATGTTCTTTTGCTTCGCCAGTTTGAGGCTCAAAATTTTAAACCCGTTTCCACTTTTTCTTGTTTCTTATTCAATTTTCTGCAGGGTGTTTTTCAAAAGTTTGCAGCACTCTTCCCTTAATGCCTTTAGAGTGATTCTTGCTTCACAAGCTGCATTGGTTGAAGTGTTTCGCGAAGAAGGTTTATGGAACCTTATCTTTTCTGAGGACTTTTTTTACTTCGGAGGATCAGTGTTTGAGGAGTCTGCTGAAGATTGTTGCATTTACAATGATGGATCATCGGGAAAGCATGTTATTACCGATTCAGCAAACACTGGCGAGCTTAAAATTCTTCAGATAGAAATACTTTCATTTGTAGAGTTTGCTGCAACTCTGGATGGGAGTGTCCATAATTTGGTAAGCTCATTAGTTTCATTGCTTATTTGTGTAGGTAATTCTGGTATGTATTGTCAATTGTTTGTCTGTTTATGGGACTGAGGCACAGAAACAAATCCTAGTTTCTCTACAACCAATGCTTATAAACTAAGATCTTCATTACAGAGAAACTCTTGAATCTCCAAACAGTTTTTTTTGTTTTGTTTTGTAGAGCAAACTTGAGAAAACAGCAACATATATTTGTACACTCATTTGTTGTGTCTTTGTCAATCTGACTATCTAGGTGGTTCGAAGGCAACAATATACCTGTTTTCATGTTGTTATTTCCAATTACAACATGAAGCATGATCAAATATTGTAATTTTAGAAAGCTGCTGAATTGTCGTTCAATGTGTTTTGGTTGAGTGTTTTTTAGTTAAAAACCTGTTGTATCTAAATAAGGTATTATGAATTTTGTTGGATCAGTAACATTTTTGGCTTAAGTTTTTTTTTTTTTGTATGAAACAATATATGCTGTACAACTGCACATGTAAAGGTGGGTGATGTGTACATATATTTGTAGTAAGTGTTCTAAAAGAAATATATGTTTTTCTGTTTGTGGCTTTCTTTTGTGGTGATTCCACATATAAGTCTGTCAAGTTTTTTCCTCCAAAATCTTCCTTTTTTTTCTTTTGGTCATGTCATCTAGTAGATATATCTGCTCTTGTAGTATTAATTTCAACAATCTGTTGCAATCACATGCTTGCTGTTTTCTAGGATGTTGCTTTTCTACTTGTTCACAGTGGCTGTTGTTCTCAGAATTGTCTCCACCAATTTGTACTGGATGTTCACTGAATTTTGTTTTTCAATATGCTATGACAGCCAGAGTTATCTATTCTACTAGACACCCTTGAAAAATCTGCATGTGATCCTGGAATTGCTAGTGTTCTTGCCAATAGGGTGCTTAAGATACTGGAGCATTCGTCTGAGAAAAGCATTGCTTCTTTTAAGACGCTCGATGCAGCCCCTCGGATCCTCAAAGTTGTTTGCATTCAAGCCCAAGAATCTAGGTCTGGAAGAATAAGCTCTCCATTTGTTCTGGGATCTGATTCACGTGAGATGGTCCAAAGTTGGCTTAAATGCATGAAAATATTGATGTCACTCTTCTCAAAATTTGTTGCTATGGCGGATGACGCTAGAAGCTTAATTTTGCAGAGTTCGACATGTATTGATTGTTTGTTTGAATTATTCTGGGAAGAAGGTTTGAGAAATTCTGTTCTTCAGAATATTGTTGACCTCATGAAGGTATTCCATTGATCTTCATCTAAATTCTGGATTCTTTGTCATTTTAGTGGAGAGTTCATTGTGTTTACTCTTTTTTGCCTTTCCAGATAGCCCCAACTTCTGAGGAAGATAGAAAAGCAAAGTTACAGTTGTGCTCAAAATATTTAGAAATGTTCACTCAGATAAAGGAAAGGGAGAAAAGCTTCGCAACTTTGTCTATTGATCTATTGGGTGGAATGAGGGATATGGTTGTTGCTGACCTAGTGGTATTTTTGCTTGTCATGATAAAACTCTTAGTTTCATACCGGGAATCTTATGAGTCATGCAATTTATATTTATTTATTTTTTCCGTTGAAAGTTGGCTCTTTGGTGTTTTGATGTTGTAATATTTTACTAAATGTGTTCCTTCAGTATTATCAGGCTTTGTTTCGTGATGGAGAGTGCTTTTTACATGTGGTTTCTTTACTAAATGGTAACCTTGATGTGGTGAATGGAGAAGAGTTGGTTCTCAATGTTCTTCAAACTATTACCTATCTGCTTGCAAGTAATGATGCCTCCAAGGTAGACCCTCTTCATTTATTATTTATTTATTTATTTATCAGACTACCTTACTTTTCATTGTTTCAGGTTTTCTGTTCTGGTCTTGGATAGAATGGGGATATAATTTTATGTAGTATATTTGCTTTACAAAAAATGCTGAGTTGTTTCCACAGAAAAAAAATATCTTCTTTCGGTTGGGTGTGTAAAGATTTATTTCATACGAGGCAGTATTGTGATTCATAGCTTACCTTTCTGTCTGGTCCAATATGAGATTCCCATAGAAAGCTGTGCTTCCAATCATTTATGAAATGCCTAGAATTCATCTGGTAATAAAACATCGATCTTTAGTCATTGTTGTAGTAGTTGCGGTAGCAACTGAAACCAGTGGTAGTGGTGAATTGGTGATGCAGCCATTACAGAAGTTATGACTGTAGGAGCTGATGTAATGAAACATCTCTCCTTAATATCTTAATCATTGGGGTAGTGATTGAAGTAGCAAACTGAAGACTGGTAGTAGTGAATTGCAGCACTTAGTGAATATGCAACTGTAAGAGCTTCTGGTGATCAAATATCTCCCTGCGTTCTCTTCATCATTGTGGCATTAGTTGCTGTAGCAAATTGAAGACTTGTAGTAGGGAAATGGTGATGCAGTAATTAGTGAGTTTGTAAGTGTAGGAGCTGCTGGCAGCAGCAGCAGCAGACACAGGGGTCGTATGTGTGCTACTGCCCATGTTACTTATAGGAACAGCTTTATACTGAGCATTGTCTTTATTTGTGGCCTAAAAGAACTAGGAAAAGATTAGCTTTTATTAGTTGTTTACAACAAGTTCTATATAAATTGGCTCTTACTATAATGTTTGTTGGCACTACGATGAAGTCGCTACCTTGTGATTTTAGGCCACAAGTGCATACATAAATGATCTTCCCTTGGCCTTGCTATGTTTGGGGCCTCATGGGCTGGGTGTGGAAAACAAATCAAGCAAAAACCTGAATGAGAAAAATCAATGCACAAGAATTTAATTGGTTTGGAAATTTGCCTACATTTAGGGTCACACTTGTATATTATTGATTTTTTTTACAAGGATATTATTGATTTTGGAATTGAGTTACAGTTACAAAAATACATTTATAGGTTTCCCAATGTACTCATGACTTCATGGACATAAGAAGTTGGCCATCACTCCATTAACCTGTCAGTGGGCCACCCGTTTGTCTTACTGTCTTCATGTATGCTTGTTCACTTCATCGTTTCTAATCTCGTAGACTTCGCATTATTTTGATTTCCCCGTGTCAATATACATTCATAAATCTCTCTCTCTCTCTCTCTCTCTCTATATATATATATATATAGGGGGTCATATAAGTACAACTCTTAGATTGCAAAATAAGTACTATTATGTGCCATCGATTCAGGTGATCAGAGGACTGCATATGGTCCAACAAGACAAAAATTGTGGTGGCATACTCTTAAAAATTGCAAAATAAGTACTATTATGAGCCATTGATTCAGGTGACCAGAGGGCTACAAATGGTCCAACGGGGCGAAAATTGCGGTGCCTTAATTGTAAATATGTCAAACTTTAACATTTTGGTTTCTGCAATAGTACATTTGCAATCTACACAGTATATTTTCAATCCACAAAATACATTTTCAATACACGAGTCATTCTAAGTTTGTGTATTTTAAGTGTTATGGAAATCTACTTTATGTACACTGCAAATGCTTTGTTTAGATCAAATGTGTACTGATTTTTTTCCACACTCATTATATGCATCTATTGCAGAGGAACCTTCCCCCAAATGCTTATAATGGGCATATGAGAAAAAAAATCAGTACAATTTGACCTAAGCAATGTCCATTTTGTCTACAGCAAGCATACAACCTCAGGATGCACTTATTATAGTCAAACTGTATTATATGTAGACTGAAGATGTACTTGTGCAGATTGCAAATGTAGTATTATAGACTCGAAATTGTACTTCGTTTGTCTCAAACGTACGTAGAGTTTGAGATATATTTATACCACCAGCATTATTTATTTCAATTTGGCTGTGCTGGACCATTTGTAACATATTAGTACTTATTTTGCACTAAAGCCATACTTATTTGATCCTCCCCTCTATGTATATCAAAGGAGATTTTGGTACAGCAGATGCTTAGAATCAGTACGTGCAAAAATTCAAGTGCATTTTTTGGATAAGTACATATTTTATATGGACAGTGCATATTCCGTTCACAGAAAGTACATTTTGACCATCACGGACAGTGCATATATGTTCCCTCAAAATTTACTTAGAACATATTGAAACATATTCCAAAGTGTTCTGTGTACACTCAAAATGTACGTGAAGTTTGGCAAATTTGCACTTAAGCCATCCTTTCCATTTTGCTTTCAATTTTGGTCATTTTAAGCTTTCGGGTCACCCCAATCAATGATCTAATCTCTATTCTTGTGTATAATGCTTCCTTTTTTTTTCCTGAAAATTATGCTAGTCGTCTTTCTTGATTGATTTATTTTTGCAGGCTGCATTTAGAACTCTTGCTGGGAAGGGCTATCAGACGTTGCATAATTTGTTGTTGGATTTCTGCCAATGTCATCCTAGTGAAGAGCTTTTGAATGCACTTCTTGATATGCTAGTTGACGGGAAGTTTGATATTAGTGCAAGCCCAATTATACAGGTCAAATGATTAAGAAAACCTTGTCCATATAGTTTTCTTATTCATTGCCAAGTTTTTATTTTTAATTTTGATTGCTCATTACTTATTTTTCATGTTTGATTTCTGTATATATACGGAATATCTACTTTCTTACTATGCAACTTGAAAATTCGATTCATGCTTCTCATTTTTGGTCTGATTTCTTTCTTTTCGTTCAGAACGAAGATGTCATTATACTTTATCTGAGTGTTTTACAGAAGGTTAGTAATTTCCTAGCTCTATTTTTCTCTTTGTTGCTTTCTAATTCCCTCAAGTTCTGATGTTCACCATTGTGTTTGCCACTGTATCATTGCTGGCTATTTTGCGATGGCAGAGCAGTGACTCAATGCGGGATAGTGGTCTGAAAATGTTTCAGCAACTGATGAGGGATTCCATATCCAATCGAGCTTCATGTGTCAGAGCTGGAATGCTTAATTTTCTTCTGGATTGGTTTTCCCGTGAAGATAATGATGCTGTCATTTTGAAAATTGCCCAATTAATTCAAGTTATTGGTGGGCATAGCATATCTGGAAAGGATATCCGAAAGATTTTTGCCCTCCTTCGAAGTGAGAAAGTTGGGACTCAGCAGCAGTATTGTTCACTATTGTTAAGCTGTGTTTTGTCAATGCTAAATGAGAAAGGGCCAACAGCCTTTTTTGATCTCAATGGGAGTGACTCCGTAAGTACTTCCCGTTTTGTTCATCTATTAAATCATTTTTGAAAGAACTGGCCTTAAAGCTTAGGTATTGCTTCATGCTGAACGTTTAAGTTATTGTTTTTCTTACTATTTAGGTATTGTCTTTAGATGCCTAGTACAATAGCTTGTATGATAAACAGGCGTTAAACATATAATCTTGTGACAACTCTTTAAATGATGATCATCTGACAGTACCCTGCACATAAAATGCTTACAACCCTTGAATGAATAACTTGAAGAAAAACTTGCATGACCGTTAACACTATTGTATTTATGTTGAGTATATTAGCTGTCCTATTAGCTCAATGTGGAGGGGAAATTATAAGAGCTAAATTTATGGAACGTACAATTATTGGCTGCCAATAACCAAATTCTGGTGTGTACCAGTGTACCTTTTGTTTTCACTAGTCTCTACACTATAGTGGTTAAAAGGTTCCCATCAAACATTCCCTCAAACATGCCCACATGTGATAGAAATTAGATTTGCCGTAGTTATGGTTCTGACTTCTATATGTATACTCTTGTGCTACATGACTTCACTCCATTCTTTTGATTTTGTTTGGTTTTGCAAAGTCAAGGAAACTGGTTATAATAACTTAGGATAGTTAACGACATTAGTATCCCTTCTCTTTTGAAGGGTATGTTTTGAAAGAAATCTTATAAATTGGATAGTCACCTTCATTGGTATTTCTGGCTCTCTCTGTGGCAACCGTAATAACTATTCTCTTTTGTGTTTATTATCATCATTAGTAAATATCTAGCCTATAAATAGGCTCTCTCATGTACAACTCAGATATCATCAATATTTTGGGATACGAATACTAAGTATTCGAGCTTCCATAGTTAAAGATCAACTTCATTAGTTGCATTGACCTTTTTTTTTATATGAAGCTTTCTTTTCTTGTCTCCGTCAATGTGAGAGTTTGAGTAACTTAAGTATGAACTTTTTACACAGTTGGTTCGAAACTTTCCCTCGTGTGTAGTCATTTTTCTCCTACACATGGGCCATAGTGGGCTTTTGCTTCAGCATGTGGACTTGGGGAAGCAACCAAATGAGCCATATGCTCACAGTTTCAATATTGGACTATGTATTAAATGTATGAGCTCCCTCTGTAGAAGGTCAACCTTATTAGTTGGGCTTGACTTTTGTCTTTATGTGTAGCAATGTGAGACTAGGTACTAAACAGTCTTATGTTTCACAAACCTGGAATTTTGCATGTCATATTAACTGTTTTGTTCAGTAGACAGAGACATTTCATGTTTGCAAGTTCGGTAATTTTTCTTGTTTTTCTCCCTATTTGGTGAATTACAATTGTATTATTGAGTCAGCATACATAATCAACAGAGTTATGGAATGAGGGCATGTTTGGGTCGCTGGAAGTAGAGATGTGGTATCTTGTTGATATAAAGAATCTCAGATTTTGTGTTACTATAACTACATGAAAAACATATATTTAAAATTTTGAAATATTTGTTTGGTCTACTTATGGGATTTAGTTAATCATTGAATGAGAGTTTCAAACCCTCTCTTAATTTAGTTTTATTTTTGTCTTTTGTGAATGAATTAGTTTTAATCATTTTGGGGGTGGGGAGGGGTTTCATGATTCCTGTCTCTAAAAACTCATGGATTAGCATTGAGAGATGACAAAGAAGGGATGGCTGTTGTTGGTAGCATCTGTTATCAGGGTTCAGAATAACTATATTTTTCATTCTTGCTGATATTTGTACCATAACCATATTATTGCCGTATTCGTGCAGGGAATTCTAATTAAAACACCAGTACAGTGGCCGCTGTACAGAGGTTTTTCTTTCTCATGCTGGCTTAGAGTAGAAAACTTCCCCAGAAATGGAACTATGGGTCTTTTCAGTTTTCTCTCAGAAAATGGAAGGGGCTGCTTGGCTGTGCTTTCACAGGATAGGCTTATCTTTGAGGTAGAGTTACAGTTTTGGCCAAAATTTCTTCCGCTATTGCTGTGTATATCTAAAGCATATTAACCTTTAATGCATTTTTTATGTACTAGCCTATGCAGTTAATAGAAATGTTTCCTGTCTTTTGCAGTCTATCAATCTGAAGCGGCAGTGTGTTAAACTTAATGTTAATCTTGATACAAAAAAGTGGCATTTTCTTTGTATAACTCATACAATTGGAAGAGCCTTTTCTGGGGGTAGCCTATTGAGGTGTTACATAGATGGTGAACTTGTGTCATCTGAAAGATGCAGGTTCTTTGCCACTTTCTAATTTACGCTTTATATGTATATAGACAAGTACTGTGTGGCTATTATGCAACAATGGATAGTCTTTTCTGACTTGCTCTTCATTGTTCAGATATGCAAAAGTCAATGAGTTATTGACAAAATGCACAATTGGCACAAGGAGTAATTTGTCTTTGCATGAAGAAGATACTGCCCTTAACCCCTCCAAAGAATCAATGCCTTTCTTTGGCCAGATTGGTCCCGTGTATTTGTTCAATGATGCTATATCTTCTGAGCAAGTCCTGGGTATCCATTCCCTTGGACCAAGCTACATGTATTCATTCCTTGATAATGAAACTGCTCCTTTTCATGACAACTCATTACTTAGCGGTATTCTTGATGCTAAAGAAGGTCTTGCTTCCAAAATTGTCTTTGGACTCAATGCCCAGGTTGTACTTTCTTTCCTAATAGAATTGTAATTTTTAAAGTTCTCTAACCAGAAATTTAATAAGGTGGCTTGCTTTACAGGCAAGTGATGGCAGGAGATTATTTAATGTCTCACCATTGTTGGATCTCTCGCTGGATAAAAGTTCATTTGAAGCAACCGTGATGGTTGGTACTCAGTTGTGTTCAAGACGATTACTGCAGCAGATAATCTACTGTGTGGGGGGTGTTTCTGTGTTTTTTCCTCTTATCACTCAATCTGATAGGTATGAAAATGAAGGAAGTGGACATTTTGAACGTATATTGCTTATACCTATTATAAAAGAGCGGCTAACAGCTGAAGTTATTGAGCTTATTGCGTCTGTGTTGGATGAGAATCTGTCAAACCAACATCAGATGCATCTCCTATCTGGATTTAAGATATTGGGTTTCTTGTTACAATCAGTTCCACCCCCACAGCTTAATTTGGAAACACTTTCAGCTTTGAAACATTTATTTAACGTTGTAGCAAACTGCGGTATGTATTGTGAATCTTCTCTGGCTCCTCTACTGTAACTCTAAATTCGTTTCAATTCTGATGTTCTTTGGTTCCCCTTCAGGCTTGGCTGATGTACTTGTTAGAGATGCTATTTCTAGCATATTTCTTAATCCTCTGATATGGCTCTTCACTGTATACAAGGTTCAGCGTGAATTGTATATGTTTCTTATTGAGCAATTTGACAATGACCCACGGTTGCTTAAGAGTCTATGCCGACTCCCACGTGTTCTTGATATAATACGCCAATATTACTGGGATAATGCAAAATCCCGATTTGCTTTTGGGAGCAAGCCTCTTCTGCATCCTGTCACCAATCAAGTAATTGGAGAGAGACCTAGCAAAGAGGAAATACGTAAAATTCGTCTTCTTTTTCTTAGTCTTGGAGAAATGAGTCTCAGGTATTGTGTCTAGCTTTAGTGAACTGTGAGCGCATCTCTGGTTTATAAACTTTTACCTGCCATTTTCTTCTTTTTTTTTTCCCAATGAACGTATTCACTTATAGCAGATTATCACTTTTCATTCTTTCTGGCAAATTGCAGGGAGAATATCATGGCAGCAGACATAAATGCTCTAATAGCTTTTTTCGAGACAAGTCAGGATCTGACATGCATTGAGGATGTCTTACACATGATTATTCGCGCTGTATCTCAAAAGCAATTGCTAATCTCTTTCCTTGAACAAGTTAATCTTATTGGTGGACCAGTTATTTTCATAAATCTTCTTCAGAGGTTTGTTATCCTTAATTTTTGTTATATCCTTCCTGCAATTAGGTATTATCTAATTTGGTAGATTCCGAAAGGTTTCAGTTCTTAAGGGTAATGTAATGTGATGGTTCTTGTCTACTGATTGAATATTGAGGGAACATGGAATATCAGGGGATTCTGGGAACTGCTCACAGCAAATCAAATGAAAGAAATAGACCAGTTGCTCTTGGTTTCTTCGCCGCACGACAAATAGACATCAAAGTAGGAAAATAATTAATTATTTGAATTGACGATAGCTATTATCACGAATGCTTCAAACGACAGTGTCTTGGTTAGTGTTCTGTTTTTTATAGTTATTCTAAAAATTGACCTACTTTTCTGATCTAGATTGATAAGCATCCGAATAGAAAAATTTGCTCAGGTTCTATTTGACTTTGTTGTTAAACATAATCTACAATTATAAACCATAATTTTATGGAATCTATTAATATACAGTATCTACTATGAATTTACAAATTTACATGCAGGATCCAAGACACGCCATTTCCCATGTTTGAAAATAAGGAATCTGATCCATGTTTCCTAGACTGCTTTTAGGATTCGAATTTTCCCTACCTGTTTCAAATGTTGTCAACTTTTATCTGCTGATAAGCTCATCCTAAATCACCTTAACCTCATGCTGTAGAGGTAAACTTAAAAATACCTGTAAGTCCTCATGTGGCACCTAATGTTGTTAACAAAAGAATCATGACGTGAGATTGTAACTGTATATATTTTGAGTGACAATCTACCATCTTCCATTACGTCATTAATTACAATAATTCTACTTTTCTTGGGGCAAAATTCCGTAGAATCTATAAATAACAATGTTCCCTCACTTAGCTGCTTCGTTCATGAAAGGTGAAGAAAAGAGAAAGGGTGAAGGCACAAGGATATTATGTTCATAAGATGCTATAAACAAAGCCGTTCATACTACTTGAATGGCTTTTTACTTTTGTCGATGAATCTTGCACCAAATTCAAGCGTTTCCATTAGAATATTGCAGGACACATAAAAAATTCCAGCCCGTCATTTCTTTTCTTCATCAAATTTCATCTCTCAATCCCCCTCCCCATTATGCGGTGATGTGTTTCAAACAGATACTGAATATGAACTTGGGTAATATAACCTAGTTCTCTGGATGTTGTACCTATCTTGGAAATAGCTTCAGCTTTTATCTGCTAGTTTTGTATTTTGCAATCTACTCTTAAATGCCTGTTCTTTGAAATGCTCCCGAAGTGATCAATATTTGGAGGACTGTTAGAAATGAATCATCAAATAAGAGTTGGTTGTATGAGTGGAATGATAGTTTTCTGCCAAATGTTTGTTGTGTTGCCTTTATTCCTTCAGTTCTAGGGTTTGTTGAAATCTTTTGCATGAAAAGAGAGGAAATGAGTAAGTTATGGCATAATTTAATGAATGTAGTTGTAAATTTGAGTAATGGTATAGCCTTTATATGTTTTGATTTTAATCCAATCTGTGTTGTTATGGGTGACGTATATGGTCCCTAAAGGTTGATTATTTGAACACATATGTTCGAAAGTCATACATTTGTAAAGATATTCGTTGCAGTTTTCAGGTATATTACCACTGTTGCAAAAACTGACTTTTGAATACTCAATTTTATTTCAATTTCCGTGTTTCGTAGTACTTTATTTAAAGAAAAGAAAGCTAAACTGATAGTTCTTTTGCTTGAGATGGCCCTCATTCTGGAGTCGCTAAAGCCAAATCTAGGATCTAACTGAAGTTTATAAATGTATATTGACTTCATAATGTCTTTTAAGTCTTTTTTTCCTTTTTTTTTTGTAGGGAATGTGAACCTATCAGATTACTTAGTCTGCAGTTTATTGGAAGACTCTTGGTTGGTGTACCATCTGAGAAGAAAGGAGGAAAATTTTTCAATATTGCTGTGGCGAGATCTAAATTGCTTCTAGATAACCCTAAGAAGATTAGTACAACGATGCAACCCATATTTGCAGCAATATCTGATAGGTTGTTTTCTTATCCACAGACAGATAATCTGTGCGCGACCTTGTTTGACGTTCTTCTTGGTGGCGCGAGCCCCAAACAGGTGATAAACAATGTACTCTGTTTTTCCCAAAATGAGTGTCTGTTTACTTTATATGAATGTCCCAAAAAGAGTGTACACTTTTCTTGATTTTTTTTTGATAGTCAACACTTTTCTTGTTAGGAAAGTTAGTTGTGCATGATGTCTATCATTGCCATCCTTCCTATTAGTTATCACAAATAAATTAGTAGGTTAGCACATGGGAAGATAACAGAAATATGTGAGGGTATGTAGGAAATGTCAAGGCAGAATTCCATTATGCTTAATATTTGCTAAGAGTAATATAGGACACTCACTTTGGGACAGAGGGATTAGTAATTTTTATTTCTTCTCTTGTTGTTAATTAAATAGCTTGTGCTGCTATTATTGGTTATATTGTTTTGTACTTTATAGGCCTTTAATTTTATCTTGGCTTTGCTTATCTCAAAAAATGCTATCCCACAGGTGTTGCAAAAGTACAACCAGCTCGATCAGCAGAGAAGCAAGGGAAATAGTTCTCATTTCTTACTGCCTCAGATATTGGTCCTGATTTTTAGATTCTTGACTGGCTGTGAGGATGCTTCAGCAAGAATGAAAATAATCAAAGACCTTCTTGATCTTCTTGATTCAAATACTTCAAATTTTGAAGCATTTTTGGTATGAGTATAGAAATTGTTTATCTGATTTTAACCTCAATAATGTGGTGCCTAATTTCTAAAATGTTGACATAGGAATATGGGTGGAATGCTTGGTTAGCAGCTTCTGTAAAACTTGATGCATTGAAAGATTACAAAGTGAAGTCGCAAGAACAACTTGATAGCAAGTTAAATGAGCAAAATCTTGTTAGGAATCTGTTCTGTCTTGTTCTTTGTCACTGTATGCATTCTGTCAAAGGTGGTTGGCAGCAGTTAGAAGAGACAGTGAACTTTTTGCTGTTGCAGTCCAAGCAAGTATGTTGGAATCCTTGCTCCATTATCATATCAGATTTTGTAAATCATAACTATAATGGTTGTGCATGAAATTTTCTTGCAGGGTTGCGTCTCATATCGGTATCTACTTCGTGATATATACGAGGACTTAATTCGGATGCTGCTGGATTTATATTCAGAGGAAAATATATTTGTTTCACAACCATGTCGAGACAATACATTATACCTTCTAAAACTGGTTGATGAGATGCTTATATCTGAAATCGACTACAAATTACCTGTATGTGATTTACTCAGATTTTATTTCAAGCTTATTCTATCCTGTGTGCAATATGAATTCTCATCATCATTAAATCTTGACTAGTAAAAACCAGACTAGGTAAAAGCATCCCATACAGATACTATCACGTAAAAATAGCGGAATTTGCTGCAACCCTTTAAAAATCTTGCTCCAACTTTATGATTGTCTAGATAATGTAGGATTCTAGTTGCAAGATATGCTTCATTCATGCTGCTTTAGATCCACAGATTATGTTCTCAGTCTTCATACTTGCCCATACCTCCTTCCTGGTTTAGTAAATTCTCTATAACCACTTATCACATGGTCCAAACTTTTTGTCCAGTTTTGACAGTTCTTTGTAAAACCATGCACATCCCCTAAATAATTACATTTTGTGCGGCTAATACGAATTAAGAGGCATAGTGTATGCATTTAGTGGGTCAGTTTATTTTAGTTTGCATTATGACAGACATTATACTAGTGGGTCATATTTACATCTACATGTAACTAATTTCTTGTGGCTATGATTCCATTATTGTATGGTTTGGCTGTGTTTATATTATGAAATTTAATATGCCTGTTTTTTTCTTTAATGATAATAATTTTTCTTACGAGGAAAAACGATTTTGTTTTAATCTGTATTAAATTGCATCTGTAGATTTTGTTTGAATTGTGACTTTAACTTCAACTTTGGGTATATTACTGTAGATTTCCAATTACAGTATTTATTTATCTCTTTATTTTTGCTTTTGATCTACTATGTTTGTTGGTATTTCAGCTAAAAGCATTTCATAACACAGTTTTTCCTGATATGAGCTTTGCTAATAAGTTATCACATAGGTTTATACTATGTGGTCTCCTCTGACTTGGTGTTAATTGCATCACAAAAAATTTCAATGTTTATTTAATTTTATTTGCTGCAGTTCCCATCAAGCAGCTCTGAGTTTTCACTTGATTCCTTAGAACTAGAAAGTAACAAAGATTATAGCTCTGCATTATATGAGATCTTGCAAGGAGAACCAATTGATCAAGTATCCAGGTACCTACGATTTTTTTAATTTGGTGAATATGGAGATAATAACCTAGTGTATGTGAACTGTAGGAGTTATGCATGCAGTTGCTGCAGCTTGGCTGCTTGCTACTAATGGGATGTGAAGAACACTGTTTGTTTTATATATCCTGATGGGTAAACATGTTGATGATTGTATTACTTAAGAAATGGTAATATAAATAACTGACTCTACAAATGCCTACTTGGCGAAGTGGTTGAGTGCTTGGTTCTTTGGCGTACTGGTCAGGCTCAAATATGGTAGGTGGCAGTATATTTCTAGGAATGAGAACCAGTTTACTCTGGAATTTGAAAAATTCAATAACTACCCCATCCTGTGTGACCTATTGTTATTTTAGTGATATCATTTTCTTGGCTGATGAAAAAAACTATCAAACATTGTCATTCGAAAACAAATATAAGTTAGTTGTAAGACAGCAAACCCTGCAAAAGTATGTTTACATAGGATACAATGAAACTAAAACCTCCACACCAACTAGACTGTCGGTTCACTTAAATTATAAATCACATCGAATGTGAATGTGGGAGTTCTGATCAAATAAACTGATTTAAGCAGTAGCACAAAAGATGAGGTATTGTCATGTGACAAACACAGAAAGTGCATGCTACAGTTTGAGGCTTCTTAGATCTATCCAATTGGGGAGGGTGGATACTTATTATTCATTGCCCCAGGGGTACTACTTCATTTATATAATGTATCTTTGTGCTGTTCTCCTTGTCCTATATGCCTCAAGCAAGAAGTATGGTGTCCTCTAATTCTATTTGTTGGATAGTGTAGTTTTTTTCCCGAAGAAGATTAACCTGCTTTGCATATGATGTAGGATAATTTCATTCTTTTCTAATATGTTCCAGTGAAGTTCTGTAGAGTTTTCGTGTTTGTATTTGCCTTGGGCTGTTGATTCTTTCCTTGTTTCCATTAAATCGTTTTTGCCAAACCATTTTTATGATTTGATGATCTTCTCTCTAGAGATCAACTTGGGGGCAACCCACCAATCACAAACGACAATGACATTATTGATGACAAATGGTGGTATTTGTATGACAATATATGGATTATTATTGGTGTGATGAATGGTAAGGGACCCGGCAAAATGTTGCCCAAAGCATCAACATCATCATCATCATATGGCATTCCATCTCTGGGCCAAAGAGCACGTGGCTTAGTAGAATCACTGAACATTCCTGCAGTGGAAATGGCTGCAGTTGTTGTATCCGCAGGAGGTATTGGAAATGCATTGGGGGCAAAATCAAACAAAAACATAGATAAGGCTATGCTTTTAAGAGGGGAGAGATGTCCAAGGATTGTTTTTCGCCTTCTTATCCTGTATCTATGTAAAGCTTCACTGGAAAGAGCATCCCGGTGCGTCCAACAGGTCATTTTGCTTTTACCTTGCCTTCTGGTTGCTGATGATGAACAAAGCAAAAGCAGGCTGCAGCTTTTCATCAGGTACCGTATCTTTATTCTTTTGTATGGCATTTGGACCCACATAGATTTTGCATGACACACATCTCCTTCTATTTGTAGTAATGTTATCATTATAGGGATTTGATTTTCATTAGAAATCTTGGCCAGGGCTCTAATTACAGTAAGATCAAAGTATGGAATGTCAGACGAGGGTGCTCGATTTCATGTTATATCGCATGTGCTTCGAGAAACAGTTAACTGTGGGAAATCAATTCTTGCTACGAGCATTGGAGGAATTAATGAGTCTGATTCTGGTAGCAATTTTAAAGAGACGGGATCCATTCAGAATCTGATTCAAATGGATCGGGTGCTTGTGGCGGTATGTCTCAAAGTTCTTAGCAAGTTTTATTTTTATATTCAATTCTAGTTTCTTTTTAGTGCCATTTTTCTCTGTTTGCTTCTAAGAATCCAGTTTTCCCTAAAAATATTTGCAATGCAAAATGATCTCTAGAGAAGCATGCAAGCTAGCTCTTGTTAGGACTGGACTTGCAGTTTGGCAGGCTGGGGGTGGTGAGGTCATTCTGGGCTAAGGCTGTCAAGCTGGGGAAAACCTGTCCATTGGCCATCTTGTATAAAGCTTGGTCAGCTTGTTACAGAAGCAAGCATGCGATTTTTATGTAAATTTTTAATGAGGGCAACTAGTACCACTACCACCACTGTTCTCATACCTGCTACTGCTCACTCCTTTATACTCTAGTGCATTTCTTTTTCACAAAGACTTGTTAAATTAATTATCCTTGCCAAAATTTCATTCCCTACCTACTGTTCAATTTGTACCTTTGCTCTTCAGGTTGCTGATGAAGCAAGATATATAAAGGCCACAATTATTGACCGAACCAAGCAGTTGCATGAGCTTTATGATAGGATAGATGAAAGTTTAGCTGCAGAATCTGGTAACCGGCAAGCATTTGAAGATGAGATTCAAAATACCTTGAACTCCATTCTTGCTTCGGATGATAGCAGAAGAGCTGCCTTCCAGCTTACTCACGAGGAAGAGCAGCAAAATGTTTCGGTATGTATAGAGTTTCCTGTCTTTCTGTACTTAACTTTTTTGCTTTATATTTGTATAGTGAAGAGGAAGGTAATTCCTTGCTCAATTGGTTTGTAGATTTTGTTAGAAATAGTACTATAACTTTCATTTTATATTTCTCTGTTTATAAATAATCAGTATCTTTTCAACAGGAAAAATGGTTGCACATGTTTCGCACTCTAATCGATGAACGGGGTCCTTGGTCTGCTAATCCTTTTCCAAATAGTGTTGTAACTCACTGGAAACTTGACAAAACAGAAGATTCATGGAGGCGTAGACCAAAGTTAAGACGAAATTATCAATTTGATGAGAAGTTATGTCTTCCTCCTTCCACTACTCCGAGCAATGAGGCTGCTCTTACCGTTAATGAAAGCAAGTCTAATTTTGCGGGGCACATTCCTGAGCAAATGAAGCAGTTTCTGCTGAAAGGAGTGCGCAAGATAACTGATGATGGGAGCTCTGACATTAGTGAAAATGATGGCGAAATAGGTGGGGAGAAGGCTTCATTCCCTGAGGATCCCTCAGACAGACTGTCCTTGGAGCTGGTTAAAGACAACATTGATCAACGGGATAGTATACAAGACAAAAAAGATCCATCTTCCTCTTTGCCAGAGCAAGAAAGTAGTGAGGTATGTGTTGAATTGTATATTCTGATATCTATCTAAGTATCTAACCTGTATACCAAACTAGCTCTTATACCATAATAAGAACCCGGTCAAACCCAAAAGCGTGGAGTCCAACTAGTATATCAAGAGCCCACTTAATCCATATCCTTCCAATGTGGGATAACTTCAACAATCATAATTAAAATTTAACATGGTATTATTATATTAAAAAATGTAATTGATATGAATGATATCTATACTATATATAAAAGCTAGATTTTATAATGAATTCTAGAGAGACACCTCGTAATTAAGTTATTTA
>JAYMSY010000020.1:0-21029 GCA_036897685.1 Monsonia emarginata | reverse complement strand
GTCCACAGCCAAAAAAAATAAGATTATTAACAAGCCAGCCACTCACTCTTTGCGTTCATTATACAAGTCTCTTTCAAGTTTTCTCCAGCGAGCAAACATAAGAAGGAATCCCTCACTACCACAGGGTAATCCGGCGGCAATACGATCAACGTCTATATTAGTTTTACCAAGGGCCTTTGCTTGATCATATGGCGGAATAACATTATACATGCTTGCCTCTGTGAGTTGCTCATCTTCATCTTTAGCAAGTACTTTTACTTGCTCAGTGACTTTCCTGGTCAGTTGTACCTATCAAAATATAGGCATGTTAGAATTTTTTTGAAATAATCAGATAAAAAATTAGAAAATGGATTTTATGATCCATCCATAGGATGTAAATTCCTCCATATCCTTCCTGCAAAACAACATAGGATGCTGATATTTTATTTTGCACCAAATCATATGAGGCTGCAATTCAGAGGATAGTATCTGACGAGCAAAGGAATTCTACTATTCATAAACTGAATGTAAATTGCTGCATGCTTCCAAGAAAACAATCTCAAAGTAAATATTGACACATGCAGCTAATGACATTGATGCTACATTCCACAATAATAATTCCCTAGAGAAAAATGAAACTAGTCTGGGAATTCGATAAGTTGTTTTACATGTGGCTTAACTTGATCTTCATTTTCACTGTCCAGATTCAGAAGTCTCTTGCGATGTCATATCAAAACAAAAGAGCAAGCAATATGAGAATGCTTACCAGAGGAGATTAGGTCTCAAAACATCAAATCCATAATTATGTGAAACTCCTCAATTTTCATTAAGAGCTAAAATATTTTATATGCTATAGAAAAAAAAAAGCGAAGGACTTGAGGTGAGACACATACTAATAACTTAACACGAGGATGACAAACACAATCAAACTTCTTACCACCACAAAACAAAGTAACAGATGGACGTTATAGGAAACTGAAAGCTAGAATTCTCACTTGTTTAAAAACTACAATAGTAATAAGCTTCAATTTTTTCACGGCAATGGCGGAAGACTGAAAAATATATTATAGTTGGAAAAGAACTAAAACAAGAAACCTCTGTTTTATTCATTTTTACCTGCTAAGTCATGGACTACAAAGAACTAGGTCAGTGATCCAAATTTAAGTAACCAAATACTGCCAATAAATTGTTTGTTTTTTTAGTTCACCAGACAAAACATTGAAGAAATATGTAATTAAAAAGAAAGAAACTTAAGTTCCATGGTAGAGGAAATCTTTGCATTTAATGTTCACTTAAACTGTAATTACCAATTTAGGTAGAAGTTTATAAGCATTTGGAGGGAGACCAGCTCCATCAACCATCCATGGGCAATCAGATGATCCATTGCTATGAACTGTCCTTGCACCAGAAGTTATTATCTCATTCAATCTAGCCTGTAAGGAAGGCAAATATATACAAATTAGATAACTGTGAAATATTCATCATATGCAAATAAGATCCAATGCTTTTCAGAATTGACAATCATCAAATTAAGGGAATTGTACTTGTGCACAGTGGAAAAATACATAGTATAGGTAGATGTGTCGGTCTAGAAGTAGTACAATGTACAATTAGATCCAGAGCAACAAATTAGCTGAACTGGGATACCATGCAATTAAAAGCTTCACATAATTATGTCAGGGCCAAGACAAACCTTAGCTTCTTCCATCTCAATACTGGCATTGTCAAGTCCATCCAACATAGATGAGTCCTTGCTAACAAGTGAAACCTTGAAAATATGACTAAATCAGATACATAAACTGAACATCATCAAGCAGTAAATAACTGTGAAGGGAAATATTTACAGACCAGAATAGGAGTCAACTGTCCTTCCAGGTCAAGGAGGCCTTTGGCAAAAGCAGCAGCAGACATCTAACAGTGACAACTTGTAAATAAATTATAACAGTCTCCAAGTCAATGATTCTAAAAACTATGCAGTTTAGTCCTGAGAATCAGATACTAGATGAAAAAGAGCCAAATGTTAATGATTTCCTAAAGTAGATTTGCATGACGGAAACATACCTGAACACGACCCTCATCAGAGCTGTAAATCTTAAGGTCATGACGATACGTACTATGGAGACGAAGCAAACCAGTACCTTCACCTGAAATTTCATAACATTCCATCCTAAGTACCAAAAGGTGTGAACCCACACCATTTCTCTAAAGTGAAAGACTAAATACAGTAAATTAACCACATGGTTTCTTAAAATGCACACCTACCTATCACCTCCTATATCTAAACATTTGAACCACAGAAATAATCAACATAGTAATGTATTTCCAGCCTCTTCAGCCAAATGGTTAAGTGTTTGCATTTTTGACCCAAGGTCATAGGTTTATGCCATAGAGGCAGCAGTACTGCTTAGGGGGAAAAAGCATATTATCCAAGGGAAACAATATGAACTGGATAATAAAGTTTTAATTTAATTTGTAAACTTTTTTTGCTAACCAAACCTAATTATTGTGTTTAATTCCATTAATTTTCGCTATCAATCAAATATTAGAAGAAATGAACAAAGGGTTCATTTTATTATCTTAAGAGGAAAATAATCAATAATCTATAACTATTACCTGGGTACATATTATTTCTGAAATATCTGCCCAATTCTTCTGCCTGCAGATATCATAAGAATAATCGGAAAGGTTATATATGACAACAGGGGTGTTTTGTTGACCTCAACCTCACAAAAGAGCAGTTCAGAAGTAGCATAAAAACAGTTACAAGTAATAAGAATAAAAACAAGTTACCAAAACATATGCATCATATAATATAAAAGTAAATATTTATACCTGTTTTCTGCCAGCATGGGTAAGAACACCCCCATATTTAAGAATCATCAAAGCTTCAACAGGCCGTTCTTCCTCACCTTCACCATTGCTTTTTGCAACTTTAACCCAATTTAAGGGTTTAAGTTGAACTTTCCTGTAAATACCAGAGAAATGCCCCCCCTGGAAATACAAGACATATTGTGATTAACATGACAAAAAAGCAAGTCAGAGTTAGCTTTAATGTCAGCGTGTTGTGTTTTTTATTCATTGACATAGCACACCAGCATTTCACATCAAATCTTCAAGCCAAGGCATGGTTCAAAACCAAAAGTTTTTTTCACCTAGAAAAAGAAAGCAGGGCATTTAATGTCACCACTCTCCTCATGGTTCATAATATATTTGCCATGGTCAACTACATGACGAAAAGAGGAACATACAAAATGCATGATGGAACACTGAATTAATAGGAAGAAGAGCCTTCTTCTCAAAATGAAGACTAATGAACTCAGGTAAACAGTGGATTTACCACAGGATGGGGGAAGGAAATTCAAAATTCCACACAATACCTTTTTTAACAGGAATTCCATAAAATAGTCATACGGGAAACCACAAAAACAGGAAAGCAAATAGATGAAGTAACATAATTTGAGTTTAAGCTATTAACCTCCTCAAGGACTGCTTTGACTTGACGAAGCTTTTCAGCATGTTCAGTGTCTTCTGCCTCACTATCACTTTCTGGACCTTGTCTAAATTATATAAATATCAGTCAGTGGATAATTAGACGCTCTCCAAACACACTTCTGTGAAATTTTCAATCAGAGCAGAATGCATAGAAGTTGTATTTACATATTAGGCTTTATATTAGAGTTCAAGATCCCATTTTTAAAAGGTCAACCTAATTAGCCTGGTTTGGCATTTGCCTGTATATGTAGCTTTGTTTTTCTCCCTCTGAGTAGTGTGGGAATGGAATTCAGCCGTTAACAGCATACATGAAAGTATGAACCTGACATGGACTATATTCTCACAACATACTCAATAAAGAATGCATTCTTATTACTTATGAAGTACGGCAAAATATATTGAGTCGGCAGATGGCTTCAAAAGAATGAGTGTGGCTCAAATATAACAGAAACGCACTCAGCAAATAAAGAGATGCAAATGTGAAAGAAGGAAGAAAAGTTTGGGAGGAAATAACACGGACTCGTCAATTTAGTTGAGTGGCAACCTCAAGAAGTAAGAACAGAGTCATTGTGAAGATTGAGAATAGCGTACATATAAGACGCGAATGAAAATTGATATATATTTGTTCACCCTATTTGCTAACAGTGATACAATGACCATGTTGAAGGTGTGAGCATAACTAAAACGGTAAGTTTTTTTCACTTAAGAAAACAAAGAAGATCAGATACATAGCCAGCTGGTGAGAGAGATAGTAACTGGTTCAGAATTATACATTCATGACGATTGCAGATGTCGAGCTTCAAGGCTATTAAAGAGATAAATATTACAAAACTTGAAGTAAAATTCATGTCAGCAACAAAGATTTGGCTTCTCAAATGATTATTTGTTAATGATTTTTTAGAACCATAACAGCCATGGGTGTAACCCTTATGAACTATAAACCTAAAACAAATATTCATCGTATCAAAATAATTTTGGAAAGAACCAATTCCTATGCACCAAGAGTCAATTATATTCGGTTACTGCAATAGATGGAATTAGTATCTTCAGTGAATTTGCCCTTCAAGTGAGATATCCACAAGATTCATATCATGGTAAATCAGAAACATTATTGGTTAAGATGTGATACCTAGAGCGAGGTACAAGCATTCGAGTGGCATCTAACAAATCTTGTAACTGAATAGCACTTTTAAGTTTCGTCTGTCAAAAAACAAAAAGGATATATAAGTATAGTCTTGTATCTTACCAACTGCTTGAGTGAAGTATATACCATATACTAAAGAGTAAAGAATAGAAAGAGCAAGCACAGGAAAAGATGATTACCTCACATCGTGGCTTCCCTCCATTGTACTTCAACATCAGATTTAGCAACTTTTCCTCAGTAACCTTCAGCTTCACTTTCTGCTTGGGTGTTCGGTCACCACTGCTCTGACAAAACATAAGTAAGTAGAGAGAATGCATATTCTACTAAATTAAATAAAAATAATCAGAGGACTACGTCATACTGCCGGATAACAGCAATCACACAGCGTAGCTCCTCAGACTGGCCAAACTTGCCAATAATCCCACTTCCTTGTCGCGTTAAGCTATCACTAGGCTGGATAGGTTCTTTGACTTTCCATGGTAAAGATGGTAAAATGGCTGAAGAAAGATGGGGAGCTTTTGCATCTAAGAACATCTTCCGCAACACACAGGCAGCGTCATCGTAATACCTTGTATCAGGAAAAATAGCCTTTGCATGATCAACAATTAAATAAATAATGTGATCATTATGGTGTTGCTAAGATTGGAAAATACCATTCATCGACAATGACATTATAGTATTCAAATGCATATTTACATGGGTACCATAACAGCAAAGGCAAAACATCTGAAGACATGTTCTTGAATACTAGCTATTTCCAATCTTTTCAAATGAGTAGGATCAAAACTGGTGGTTCTAACAGGATGCCCTATGTTTATTTCATATTCCAAGAATGTTAGATAGATTGCATCCACAAGGTTGTCATCAATCAAGGATGACTCTTTGATCACTAATTTCAGAAAAAAGTAACAGCAATATATTGGCACTTATAACTAACTAGAAGTGCGTGAAACCTCAATATCACCAAAGAAGAATATTTGCCCAACTTCTTAAAGAGATGAGCTTTTTGATCAATGAAACATTCAAGGTAAGCTAGATTTCCTTTACAAGAATTTAAACTCTAATCTTAGTGCTTTAGCTTTGGTATTCAGGAATTCCACATTAAATTGATTTGAAAGGGGTGCACAACTAGTATGGCGATGAGGAGGTGGAAGGGAGGTAAAGCACGATGAAGTACAAGTATTCAAAGAGATGACACAAACATATATATAAGCAATGGTAAGATTGACACTAGATTATGAATAATGCATCACAAAGTGAAGAAACATTATCGAAAAGAGAAACAATCCTGGAAATAATATATTGATTTGTATGATCAACTACAAGAGAAAAATTAACCATTACTTGTGAGAGTTCTTCACAAAACTCCACCCATTCACATCGCATATATATGAGCGTCCTTGACTACGCAACAAATCAAAACCACAAACCTACAAAATACAAGAAACTTGCCTTTAATGCATCTTCAAACTGTTCGAGAGCACTCACATGTTTGGAACCAGTATATTCAAGACTATGCTATGGATGGTAATCAATGGAGTCTTAATTAAGCCAGCTATGAGATATATATTAGTTCTCATTAAAAATGAATAATATGTGAATACAGTTACACAAATATCAGGACACATGAGGACAAGAAAGACAGCAGCTGATGAGAATGAATTTCAAAAGATCCACCTACCAAAGTTAAATATAGTCAAATTATTTCTTTATAATAGTTATTAAGGAATTGATATGGGAGGAGGGCTTTGAAGTGAAGATCACTTTGCATTTTTGTAAATGGTGAAATCGTTAATTACAAATATAGCCCTAAGTAAACTTCAATACGATAAATTTGCAAGGTTTATCTTTGGTCAAAAACTTTCTCACCTGCAGTTCACATAAACAAGAAACAGGTGTAGAATATTTCAAATCTGAAGAAGGATAAACAATCGAACAAACCATAGAAATTGTAACAAAAAATATCTTTGGATGAACATATTCCTTGTGAGTCACCAGAATCAGATGGCATACCGCTTGGCTAAATGCAATGCAAACATCTCTTGCCATTTGCTTCTCGTTAGGTGTAAGTAGCACAGGGTATCTAACCTGTCAAGCAAACATATTTTATAAGATATTCTTTCAATCTTCATTCTAGAATAACAATTTATTAGTTTGGACAGGCAGTATGCCAGTATCTGCTAAGTGCCATCTACATACTTTACAAATAGTTACAGATTAGGTAGCAAATCCATCCCCATACCACTAACATTTGTTATGCCTTCTTATAAATATTTTTCTTATTGTTAATATCACAGAATCTATTTAAGATATTACTATGTATATATTTCAGTTAAAGACCACTTCCAATATAACATTAAATAAAGAGGATCATTAATGATGATTGCATCCACTTCCTTTATTCAAGAACCAAAGTATTAAACAGGTTTTATACATGAAAAAAATATACATAAGTTACTTGCCAGTAGAAGTTTGGCTGGACAAGGTTACATTATTCGCCAAGAATGATATATGTAAGAACCAAAAACACTAAGAAAAAAGTATGTGAACTCTCAGAGTGGATATTAAAATTAGTCCAGTTAAGCATATTCAGAAGTTACATGCGTAGGGATTACATTAAAAGCATGTTGGATACTATGAAGGTGCAATGAAACCACATTTGTGCAGCACATTAAAAATAAACAACAATGAAAACACTGGTAAGTAACAAAAATAATAGTACAAGTTGACAGCTCTTTTTCACATAAAACGTAGAACTAAATATAAATCCTATTTTGCAATGTATATACTCTACTATAAGCAATGTTGGTACAGGAGTAGATTCAAATTCAACATAGTTAATACATGTAGGAAAAATGTTCACCTAGTTTGGTTTTTCCTTAGTTCAACAAAACAAAACCATAGATGATCCAGTCTACCTTCAGCTAGCCTTAAGTATATTTTTAATAATAATATACGTAACTCAACTAGTCCTTCTGTTTTCACATTGTCCTTTGTAGAAATTCCAATTGTCAACTCATAGTCACCAATATATATCGTGCATCATTGGTTGTCCACCAGACACAAACCACATCCCCTTCTTCCAATCTATCACAAGTATAAACAGACAGGTATGATACCAAGCTCAAGCCACCATAAAAATTATCAATGGATAAGAAGATATCAAGTTATCAAATGCAAAAGTTTGAAACTCATTGGGTATAAGAAGGCATGAAATACTTACTTCTTTGCCATCATGGTTTCTCATGACAACTCCATCAACAACAGGAGACTTCCTTGCCTCGGCATGTGCATATTCTGGGCCAACAGTATAAACCTATAACCATTTGGAAAGATGTTAAAATAATGTATAAATATCACAGTTAAGAAGACTGGTGATGTGGAATGGTCTTGCAGCACCTCAAGTACCTACTGATAAAAGCAAATTAATACTAAGAGTATTGAGCAAGCAATATAGACCGCTAACCATACAACCTTAACATCCGTCCCACCAGTTGGCAAGAATTCCTCATATATATAAGAGCCTTGACGCCTCACTCTTCTAACATCTGGATGAAACTCGCTTGAGCGGTTACCAACCTAATATCAAATATGGTTATATACATAATCTCGGATGATAAAAATATAACCTTATTAGTGGTACAAATAATTTATCAGTGGAATCATGGGATATGTTATTAGGCATGTTAAAAATGCTACAAAAACATGATAGTATGAATATTAGCATATATACTTCAAAAATTATTTTACAGCCATGTCCGAGTCATTCATGTGAATTCAAAGAAGTCTTAATCCAAAATCTCTTGCAAATAAATCAAGCAGATCTGAATTAGACCTCCAATCCAAGAGCACCTACTTGACAGGAAATGTGAGCTTCACTTCTCAAAATTGGCTGAACTCAAGTAACATAGGCCATGCCAACCTGCTTAGATATATGTTAAGCTCAACTTAGGTAGCCAAGCCCTAATCCATAAATATAATCAAGGTCCCTGGTTTAAACATGTAAATAAAGGGATGCATAGCCCACTATTACTGTAAAAATAAAAGGTTAGAAACATTGCCTTAGCCTCTCTTAAAAATGAACTCAAGTGCATCTCAATAATGGCAGACAAATTTGAATATGAAGAAATGTAAAGTTAAAATCACTGTATCCATTTTAAGGGTTTGGGATGATCACCTTCCTGAACAATTCCTTCATGCCACTACCTGCTGAACTTGGATAGTATATCATTACACTATGATCATCCCCTTCATAAGCACAAATGTGAGTCAACCTTCTATGCAAGATGTAAAGGAAGTACATGAAAGTAATGTAACTGATAGGATGCAGCAAACACACGATGCGAAAAAAACAGTGAAACAGCTTCTAAGAGGAACTTTTATCACTACATAGAAAGGAACAAATATACACTATTTCAATTTTATTTTGTAAGGTACTCGTGATTCTTTTTTTTTTTTTTGAAAGGTACTCGTGATTCTTATACAGGTTCAGAAGGACCGATATTATAATAGAGTTCCAAATTAAAATATCCATACACCAGCAACCAGGTTTAGTGAAGTTACAAATCACATAGTAGTTGATGTTATTTTTTAATCCTAATTAAATTTAAATAACCAAATAACTCAGTACTAGGAACAGATACATCCACCACAATAGAATATCACAGTAACTTGTAAACAGTGAGCAACGAAAATAATAATTAAAAACTAACTCAAAACTAGGAAAACCTATATATTAATACATTTGTAAATCATAGGACATCTTCTACCATGAAAATCATAAGGCATACATATTACAAATTTTTAAACCTATACTGGTGCAAAAGCTACCTAATGAGAAAAAGTTTTAGTTCAAACCCCTTGTAGTTCTGTTTTGCAGAAAAAGACACAACAAATTAACCCTATAGAATTTATTGGTGGAAGTGGCATTGAGGAAACACGATATAAGCAAAAACAAATAATTAATAAAATTTAAATAGTGAGCGAACCATTAATAGGCTTCTCCACAAATGGCTTGCAAAAACGTTCTCCGTGAACCTCAACAAAATCTTCTTCCTCAATAAAAAAATCCAGCTCTTGATCAGGCACTTCCCTATTCACAAGAGCATATCTTGGAACGGGAATTCCAAACATTTCAAGGCGCTAGACTCCCAACAAATATCACGTTAGTCTTTATTGCTTAAGGACCAGAAGAAAAGAAACATTTCAACTGAAGAACTAAATGGCCTGCTTCAACTATTTGATGCATTAAAACAAAAAGGATAACTAAGGGTGTTTGAGGTTCTGCAAAGGTTCCTATTCAGCATACCTGGAACGGGGACCGGTAATCATGGTATAACAGCTGCCTATGATCTCATGATAGTTTTATATGATAAGATATGACTTGGGAAAGAATAAACAAATTAGAATTTATGCTTCTACAAGTTATAGCAGACATTTCCACTATATCTAAATGTTCACACTTCAAGGCTAGATGGACTTACCCAACCCTCAATAATTCCACACATTATAGCTCAGTCTGGTGGCTCTAATGTAGCCACTAAACTACAAATTTGGAGAACTTAACTATCAACTAAGAGAATTGAAGCGTACACACAAATACAAGTATAAACAGTTAAAAGAGCATGATAAAACCATTAGAATGTGATAAATTGGGCATGTTTTGGGAGGATAGAATGAAAACCAATGAATTCTGACAGAACAAGAAACACCAGCCAATACAGCTAAATCCATCATATGCTTTATGAAATTTGGAATATATACCTCGTATACTTTCCTTCGATCATGAAGAAGATGTTGAGGCTCTAACTCGTTTACTAGGAATGGCCTGAATTACAAATTACAGACAATCTGATATATAAACAACTTCTCTTAATAAAATCAGAAGAGATACATCATTGTCTTATTAAGCTTTTAATAACTGGGATATGGTAGAGGTGGCCAAGTCGTCATTACTCGTTCCATGGCAGCCTTGAGAAGATGACAGGGAGGAGGTATGACATTGAGAGTAGTGGCATTTTTATGATGTCATGGGCAGTGGCATATAAGTTCTGAAGCCTAATGCTATCATTAGCTTGCGTGGTAGTAGCAATGCATGACAGAGTATTCAGTGGTTTAAGCAATTGTATGGTGGAGAATGTATTAAAACTGTAATTACATTGTGAACTGCAAAAGGGCCTATACAGTAAGATTTCAGACTATCCGGGCCTTATCAGGTGGCTTATATCTGAAGATTATATATAGAACTCACTTCACCCTTAAGAAGTCATTGTCCCGGAAATCTAGCTATAGTTTTAAACATGAAGCATACTTCACTTAATTGAATAGGTGAAACTTGTAAATGTCATTGAAGTCATTTTCTACTCAGCCAAGGTGACATTAAAATAAGTGGATGTCACTCCTCTAGTTGAGCCAATGCATTTTCCTTCAAAATGTGACAAGTGGACACGCTATGCAGCCTCACTATTATTTTACAAATATATCTGCTTTTATTTTTCTTGTCCACTGAAAATTAGCACCAAAGCTTTAGCCTTTAGCACGGCATCTCACTCTCTTTTATACTAACAGAGCATATATATTTCGGCTAATATGGAACCTGTAAAATAGTAATTGCATGTTGGCATATAACCAACAAGTAAACTTACTTCCTTAGCGAAGCATATGCTTCAGCCTTTTCAAGTGGGTAGCCACTGGAATAGAAACCAATCAAGCAATCACATATTGGCCATCTGAAAAGGTAATCATTGCAGAAGTTATTTTTTGTCAGAAACTAACTTCATTTGTTAAGGACACACTTGACAGAAATGGGAGGCAAACACATGATGCTAAAAATAAACAGTTCCACACCAATTACATGCACACAGGAGGTCTTGGGCCAACATAGACAAACATGTTAATATGCGGACGTGCTCGTATTACCTCTCTGCCATCTTATAAAAGTGGGATCCAAACAGAAAGAGTTTATAAAATTCAAATGACCACCCAAATTAGGCTAAGAAAACACCACTCATAATCAGGTCTTATTTTCTTAACAATATGATCTATCATGCTAGGTGTATGTGCGCGCGCGTATGCGACAGGCAAACAATTTACTGGATATTTGCTTCTGCAAAGTTCACATTTTCCACATTCAATGGTGTAGCTCCAAAGACACGCAAACCAAATATGATTATCACAGAAGAAGTAATGCTTCAATATGAGGTCCATGACAATAAAATATTTTGGACAGTACAGAACTTGGACTGCACAAGGGAGCAATCCTCCCCTAAACGCACACACCCGAGGCTACTATAGGGGGTAGCCCCACCCCAGTGGGATACTATTAAGGGGGTACCCCTAATATTTCAAAAGTAGGCAGGTACCTCTATATAAACAAATAAGAGAGGGTATCATATTCTTCAATATTATTATAAACATATGATGCCTCACCACCAGATACTCATGAAAAACCATCAATACAACTTTTTTACTGTTACATATCACGAAATGAAGCAGCTATACGTTAATAACAAGTAAGAGTGAATATGATAAATTCAACACTGTTATAAAGCATATTCAGATTGCCACGCAACAATGTACCTCTCAATTGGATCTTCAAGAATAAGCTTGTCCCCAAAATGTATGATCTATAACAACATGCACAAACCAATACCTCATAAGCACAAACAAACAAAAATTAAACACTTGCACTAACAACCTCCTCTCCTTTCCACTGCTCATTGCTGAATAATTTGTGGGAGTTTCAATTAATTATAATAAAAACGAAAAAAAAAATGAGTTAAGCTGATGAAAACAATGCAAAATGAGGTATAGCCAGAATTTTGATTTGTACCTCAAATTCACCAAAAGCCTGAAGCCTCTCCAGAATCTGCCCCATCGGAGCTGAGAATACCTGCAAACCAAAAGAAAATAAACAAAATCGTATAGAAAAAAACAGGCACAATCTACATTTGCAGGACACATAATTTCTGGCTCTGTTAGTTGATTGATATGTAAATTAAGCATAAGAAGAGAACCTCGGGGCCACATTTCACCTTCTTTTCCATCACGCAGACCCCAATCTTAATCTTCACTCGATCACCCCCACCACCACCACCACCAATCTTCTTCTCCACCTCCTCCATATCCAAACCAAACCTCTCCCAAAACTTTTCAAAAGTTTCCAGCAAACATAGATTCACAAAACAAAAAAGATGAAACGAAAATGATCACAGCACAGCTGGGTGGGTAAAAACAGAATCGTCTGTCTCCCTGCAAGAGCGACAGATGCACCTAGCAGAGACGAACACGTACCAGCGCACACGTATGTGTATATGCATATACGTGGACGAGATCCGTAAGAACGCGAACTCGGTGGTGAGAGCGAAAAAGAAAAATTGAAATTGAAGAGAGGATCGTAACGGACGGTCGGAGGAAAAACAAATAGAGTATGAAAAGCAAAATGATGAGATGAGGTGTTTTAGAAGGGCGTGTTTGGATGTAGAATAATTAATTTGGATTTGGGACTGGACATCATTTTCAATTATAGCAGCAGTAAAATAACTCATCCTTTTTTCCATTTGCAGCAGCAGCAGCAGCAGCAACAACAGCATAGTATTATAATTTGGATGAAGACCCCTAACTCATCCCATTTTTGGCAAATCAACAATGATACTGCATGCACTGTTTTATTGAACAAGAAAATTAAATACTTATTTTGAGACAAATATTTTAAAAATACGATACTAACAATGAATTGAATGAGCCATTAATTGGAATGGGTATGAGTATGACAGAAATATTCTAATGCTCACAACATCTTAAAGACCAACATTTTCTTTCATATTTAACTTGATTACACAAATTCATGCCTCTCACAAGAATGGTTCTTGTGAAAGCGGCAAAACTGAGATACAACTTGGTAAAAAATGAAGATAACTCCCCCCAGTCCCCACCACATTTGTAAACTCCAGACATTCTGTGTCTCCCTAAAACTTGCCCAGAAGAACCATGCTTGACCAACTCACTGCTTCAACTGAACTGCTAAGTCTTATGTAACTATTTCTTTTTGTTGGTTGTGCTGGAGCTCACAGAGACAGGTAGCTCTGAAAGCGATGGCCGAAGGACAAGATACAGGGCTGGACCCAGGAGTGGCACCAATGACAAGGGAAGAAGCCAAAAACCTTTCTCATACCTGTGACCATAACAAATTGTTGGGATTTATTGCTTCTTCACAGAATGTAATGAATAATGGACAAGTTTGCCGGTTATGATGATATTTAGAGATATTATAAAATTAGCTCTCACCATTTCCGTGCAGTCATATCATTGTAAACCCAAAAAGGAGCAAATGAAGATAGTAGTATAAAATCAAGGCATGTGCTATGAATCTGCAATATGAAGGTTCAAAGATAAAGTTAAGCTTGTGATATGTTGTCAAATCAAATTAACTATGAAGAGGACACAAACCAAAGGAATTGTGCATCATAGCATCGATCCTTGATATACAGCACACGACCTTCACAGAAGAATTGGGTATAAACTTAAGACTATATAGTCCTCTCTGATGTCAGTTTGAATTATTAGATGTTAGAACTATAAGATTGAGGAGAAATGAAAAGGGTAAAAGTTACAGAGAGGGCAGCCTTGGCAGCAATTCGGGGTTAAATGAAAGGTCTATTGTATGATTCCGACATTAGGCATTGTACAAATAATGAGATACATACTTCTTCTCTTTTTTGCTTGTGACAATGAAATATGTAATTTAGTGACTGAGAAAACTTACGAATTTGCTTTCTTGGAAGTATTGGAAAAATTCTTCCCAATCAGCTCCACCAGCCAAAGCTGCATAACCAATTAAACCTAGTCCTGCAGCAAGTGATATCTGACATGTAATGGAGTTAACTTGTATTTTCTTGAAGCAAATTAAATAATCTAATCAGAATTATAAGTATGCATCTATCTTATATTTTTTTTCAAAACAAATCATATTTTAAAGCAGCTACATTGAAAACTAACTCAAATAATGATAGTAACGTAATGTTACTTCTTTCCATTCCTTTTATTACTGGGAAATCTGATCGATATGGGTACACTTCAGAGGAAATATAAGCATTCTTATGTCACTTTCACAGAGCAGTTAGTTTTTCTGCTATCCATTCGTGCCTTGCAGGCCCGGCCCTAGGCATAGGCCAGAAGGGCACAAGCCTAGGGCCCACAATCAATAAGGGCCCATTAGAATTTTTCTTTTTACAAGTTGAGAGTAGGGATGTTTGGGCTATTTGTTCATGGGCTATAAATTTGTGGCAGCCTGCATGTCAGCAGTTTTTAAAAGATTAGACCGTGGGCCCATTCGTGAGAAATACAAAACTAAAAGGTTTATTATTTCTCAATCTGCAATGTTGTTTATGGGTCCATTACAAGTCCACTACTTCCCAATCTGCATAGCTCGGATGGATTCATTACAAGTCTATTTCTATTTATTTATTTAGTATTTTCATTTTATTAATTATTTTGTTACCAAAATTTTGAAGATGTTTCTAGAATTAGTAAACATCCATGTGAAGCAAAAAAAAGTGGTATATAAACAAATTTCAAGAACATAAACTACGCAAACAAAATTTGACTAACATGTGAAATAACAACATATTTAAGTTCAAATAGAAATACAGAGGAAAAAAATTGATGGGAGTAATAACAAACATGGTTGGATTAATCATTTAAGCAAATTTGGTCCATTTTCTTTTAGCAAATATGATATAGATGCCCAAGATTTCCTCAACAAATGCAATATATCTTATTATTTTTTTGTTGCTCCAACAAACTATTAACTAGGATCAGATTTTCAGCTAGTATATTTATGTGTTGTCGTTATCTTTAAGTATTGTCAAAAAAATTTATATTTTATTTGAATCAAAGATTATGACAATATGACATTTTAAATTTAGAGATTGCATACAAATACAATATATATATTTTTATAATATTTTGAATTATGTTTTGTAAAAACGCATAAATTTTGTTCATATATTAGGGGCCCATAATTTTATTTTTCCCAAGGGCCTCGATATTGTCAAGACCGGGCCTGGTATCACCGTCACCACTAGTACCTGTTTCGTCACCCCTTGTATCATTCCCTTCAATCTAATCATCGGCTCCCTTGATTTCTGTTCATTGCCTGCTTCCTCTCCTACATCCTATTCATTAACTACTCTATCCCCTCAGACTCACCCTCGAACTCCTCCTCGTTCTGCGAAAAAGTTTGTTCTTTGTTGGATTCAAGCTCGAAGTAACTGTCTTTAAGATTGACTTCTTCAAGGATGTCTCTAAAACCACAATGAGTGTACTGAAAAACAATTACAATTGCTGGGGCAAATTTAATCAAAGGAAATGATATAGACGCTAGAATTGTACTTGCTAGGAAGATTTTTTTTTGTTACATGTTTGGGAGGTGAGGCTATTACTATTCCCTTTTTAGGACTACGCCCAACCGACACCTTGACTGAAACACACATGAAACAAATACATTGAACTTTAATACCCTCACCAATGAAGTATGTATATAAGTAATGAAAAGTATGTAACTACAAGCACTGTGAGAAAGCCAAAAACATCCAATTGAGCCGAAATGGGAAGTGTTACGAAGAATGAAATACCAAAAGAGAGATATATAAAATTAACTATGCCAAAGGAAAAATGACTAGTCAAGCAATTTCTTCTTGGAACGTCTCGGGGATGAACTTATAGCAACATCCTTCAATGATCCACGTTTAGGAGCTCTCCGAACTAAAGCACATTAAAAAGCATCAAATAACAACCTTATATTGCATTAGGATTTAGCATTATCCATCACTGATATATATATATATATATATATAGGTAAAAGTATTATACCAACAACTTATGAGTATCATATCCATCACAACCACCAATAAAAACAGTGAGATATTATATAAAAACATTCAACCATAAAAAGAAGTATCACCCCACTAAACATAAGCAAGATAACACAAGTATGCTGACATTTAAATAGCAATGTTGTAAGAATGACAATGAGGGACATAAGTATCAAAGCAAGAAATATGAGTATCATACCAAAAGCAAACAGAGAATATAGATATGAAGTATCATATTAGGATGCATGAGTGTCATACTGGATCCTAACACTAACATTTAATTATCATGTGGTGTGCAACAATGAACATAAGTATCATATCACGATACATGAGTATCATAACACAACAAAGGCACAACATTCCATAAAACATAACCAAATCATAACTGCAATCTAAAAAACACTTAAATATCTTATGAAAAATCACATAAAACATAAGCAAAAAAATCCAATTGTCCAAATAGTAACATTAAAGTACTGTGTGAATTGAAACAAGCAACATTGGTATCATGCAAAGACACATGAGTATCAAGACGCATAAGTATCTAATTAGTTTCTGGAAAATATTGCCAATAACAATCAAAATACATGACTATCATGGCAAATACATGCGTAAGTATGATATCACTATAACTCATAAAAAATAGAAAGCATGTTTGCAATTAACCATAGAAGTACACTACTAAATGTAAGCAAGTATCAAACCAAATATTCTACGGTATTGTTTAATACCAAACACAAATATCAAATAAAAAATAGAGATCATATTTGATATAATCTTATGATGTACGCTACCAAATATAGTCAAGTATTAAGCTAAGCAATTTGGAATATCAGTTAACACCAAACACAAAAATCAAATAAAAAACAGAGCATATATGATAATAACCTTATGACAATGCTAACAAATTCGGGCAAGTATCAATCCAACCATTATGGGGTATAGGCCAATACCAAATAGAAAAATCATTTAAAAAACAGAAAACATATCTAAAAAAAATAACTATAGAGGTACGCTACCAACTGCAAACAAGTATCACCCAACAATTTATTGGGTATTCGACCAATACCAAACACAAAAAGCAAATTGTCTTCTCCAACCACAACATATACTAATCATAAAGTCAAGAAATCAAAAAATAGACAAGAAATTAAAGGAATGAAAAAGCAAATTCAGATATGATATGAGTCTGCAAAGGCAATGTGAATCTTACCATTCTGATTGCCACCATGAACCCGGGTATCTGGAGCCTTCTCTCCCCTCATCCGAACCATCTATAAAACTGAGCACAAGCGTAAAAAAGCAAATAAAAAACAAACGACTAAACAAAAGGGATGCTACAAGAGAATGCATGTTGCTTGAAACAGAGAAAAGTAACATGTAAACTAAGAGATATGATATGACTACATCTAAATCAGTAGCCCATAAAAGGCGAAAAGGACTGGGCTACTCTTAATAGTAGTTTTGAATGCGTAAGTTAGGGCAAGACAACCTTTTTTACAGTTAATGTTCTACATTATCCAAATTGGAACTTATCAACTATTTAATTTGATCACCAATAATAGGGCATGAAGAAAAAAAATCTGATATCAAAGAGCCTTGTACTGATATCAGAGGCAATAAATGGCAGATATGATATAACTATACAAGTGGATAACCCAAAATCAGTTTCATATGTGTATCATCTCCCTCTCTCCAGCTGCAATTGACAATGTAAAATCACAGCCTAACTAAACACACAAATCAGCTACCAGTGAAAATAACAACACTACTGTGAAATGGCAAACAAAATTGCCATCGTTTTTCTTTGATACTATGAATCAAACCCACAACACAAAATTACAGTTCTCATCTTCCTTTAAAAACGCCGCTGAAAACCTGGCTGCCGCCGAGTGAAGCTTCCCATTCGGTCGAAGACATGGTGATTTGGGACAATGCCACCACAACCTCTTGCATCTCCGGTCTGCTCACTGCATCATCACTCAAACACCACTCTGCAATTTCTGCCATCTGAAACAAGTCAATGTACTTGTTAGGCCATGAATAATGGGAGAAAAGGGGTTGGCTGTCGCAGCCGGGAGAAGAATGGTTGGTCGGGGCACTTGGTCAGGTCGGCGACCTGACCTCCCCCATCTCCCATATGGGTATTTTCTACCTATTTTTCAACGCAAAAAAAATTAAAAAATTGTCAGGTCGGCCTGACCTGCGGTAACAAAAAAAAATAGTTTTTTTTCGCGTGGGCCCCACAAAAAGGGGATGACAGCCGGCGAAATGGGGCAGTCCATTAGTCTTGCCCTTAACGCGACTAGAAATGAGATTGAGTCAATGGTTTAGTCCTAATGCATGATGATAAGAGCATTGTTGTTTCAGCATATGTTTATGCGCGACAAGGTGAAAGTTAGATTGAGCTGAAAGTATGTTGTAGTAATCAATGAATGTGTTTTGGTAGAATGAGGGATTGAAGTAGCTTAAATGCACAACATAACATGAAAAGACACGAAAAACTATCTGTATACTGAGAAATAATAAGCTTGTGCAAATACGAACTAGATTATTTGAGAAGCTAGTTTCACAGGCTTATATATCAAATTAGAGCTTAAAAGCTCATGAATGTAACTTGTCAAACACTTCAAGAGCTCTTGATCAAATCAACCCACAAACTAGCTTATTGGAGCTTACTATGCCAGCCAAAAACCAGAGCTGATTCGGGTTCTCTTGGGATATGCGTGCATAGGAAGTAAAGTAAATTAGTGAAGCTAACCTTGTAAACGTCGTCAATGGGGTAGCTGCCTCTGAGGTTGCCATCTACAGCAGCTTCCAAAGCGGCCTCTGGGTTTGCATCTCGAAAAATACTATTTACCTGACACGAAAGAAGGAGAATTTAGCTGCATATCACATAATCAAACTAAACATAATGAACGCACGTGTCAGAATATCAGTTCAACTAAAAGCTCAATCTGATAGTTGAAGACCTCTTTATAGTATATATATTCTAACAATATGGTCTGAGAGATCTACAGGCTTGAGCTTCCTATAGATTTGTGGGTTTGGAATTCATATGGAGCAAAAGCTCTCTTTCCATGAAGGGTTAGTATTTGACTTACAACTGTGATTAGTGATTTCAACTTGGTTGGCTCGCGGTTGTCGCGGATGAGTGCACGTTGACCGGTGATCAGCTCTGCCAGAACCACTCCAAATGCAAATACATCAGTTTTGGGGGTCACCTGTAGCTCCTTCACAGACCTTTGACATAACACAAA
Organism: Monsonia emarginata; assembly: GCA_036897685.1. Taxonomy (NCBI): domain Eukaryota; kingdom Viridiplantae; phylum Streptophyta; class Magnoliopsida; order Geraniales; family Geraniaceae; genus Monsonia; species Monsonia emarginata. The sequence continues at coordinate 1,281 of JAYMSY010000020.1, read as the reverse complement.
AGGTCAGAAACACAATTCACTGCAGAAAACTGTGTAAATGACTAAATTCAGTGCGCGCGGGAAGATTTGAAATGCAGAATGACGGTATACAAGACTTACTCAGGAGGAAGGTAGCCTGGTGTGCCTACTAGTCTTGTTGCAAAGTACTCTTCATCACTGGTTCTTCCAACAAGCTTTACTAGTCCAAAATCCGCAACCTATGGAAAAATATATCAAGTTCAGATGCAGAACATGAACTTAATAGCATTTTAGGATCTATCAGATAAGGACTACATTTTGTTAGAATATAATTTTTAGTTGAGTTGGTTTTCTGATATGGTATCAGAGCTTGCGCCCTTAAGGGCAGAAGTTCAAATCTTGGGACCTCTAAAATTTATCAATTTCTACTAATTTCTTCAACTTTATATTTCTTGGACCTTCTTGCTACTATTTCCCAAAATGGACATTTACTATCCCCTTCAAGCCCAGTTCGTGTCTACTATTCCCAAAATGGGTATTTACTATCCCCTTCAAGCTCAATTCGTGAGGACACGTGTAAAGCTGTAACGGGTTTGCTCGTGAGGGGCGTGTTAGAATATATTTGCGCCCACAAGGGCACAAGTTCAAAGTTCAAATCTTGTGACCTCCAAAATCTATCAATTTCTTCTACTTCCTTCTTCTTGGGCCTATTTCAACTTCTTCTTCCATCTCTTAAAAGGGTCTCTCCAATCTCCTTCAAGCTCAATCTCTAAAACAAAAATGAGTCTCTCCTTCAAGCCCAGACTCTCACAAAAATGGGCATTCACAGTCTCCTTCAAGCTCAGTCTCTCAAAAATAGGCATTCACAGTCTCCTTCAAGTCCAGTCTCTCACAAAAATGGGCATTCACATGAGGGGGCGTGTTAGAATATATATACACACACTATAAAGGGGCCTTTATGCTCCCTCCTATGCATTGACTTTCCCCATACGCTCTCATATCATATGCATTAACGTACTAATTTCTGATAACTAACTAACATGAACTCTTTTTGGACACATACAAATACCAGTAATCACAATGTAATTAACATAAACTATAGGTAACATAAACAATCATTTCGTCGGTACCTTTGCTCTGAGCCCCTCGTCAAGTAGAATATTACTTGTCTTTATATCGCGATGCACATAGCGTGATTTTGTGTGATCATGAATGTACTCAATACCCTTTGCAGTATCTAGAGCAATCTGTGTTCTGGCTGTCCAAGAGAGAGGCTGGTGACCTGATCCAATATACATATAATCATCTCAGCAAAGCTTTCTC
>JAYMSY010000019.1:0-21290 GCA_036897685.1 Monsonia emarginata | reverse complement strand
TGAAACCAAAGGACAAGAAAATGTATGGAATTACACAATAAGACAACATGGTGATGGTGATGGTCCCATATCTGCAAACTTAACTTCTAATCATCATGTGTGCTCATAAATCCACCAATAAACCCAGCTCCGTTACAGTTTCCACATAATGTGTCCCTCTTACCTCTGCAACTCCAACCACAAACATTTATTCATTTCAACACCATTAATCAACAATAAGACACTATCTACACCAGATGCTGCTACTACTTCAGATTCCATGGAAAAGGAAAGTAGGACACTCTTTCTTTGACATCCAAATTAAGTAGATCACTTATTTTGGAACAGAGGGAGTCTACATTTATACGCAAAATTTCATTTTTGGGTTCTTCTAGATCTCATCAAGACAATGTTTTACTAATAAAACTAATTTTCTTCTTCCTGGTGATAGTGACGTCGAAGATGTGATACTGACACATTTACTTAGATCAACAAGTAACATCTTTGACAGAAATGAGAAACCATGAAAGTACCTGCAAAGCCAACACAGTCCACCAGCTTTGAATTGCCCATTGAAGTGATCTACAGAATTAACCCCAGTACCTTTGCACTGAGAGCAATTCACAGCACCTGGTAGTTCGACAGGAATGTAAGATATTTGAGTTTCAATCTTATGTCGGTAAAGTTTGGGATTCCATATATTCTTAAACCCTTAACCAGCAGAAACTACCAAATGGTACTATATCCAATTCCAACAAAATTAGTCATTTCACTGTTTTCAAATTCGTGCTCCAAAGCACGTTTCACATTAGAACTTCAATTTTGCTACTATTTCAAGTGCAGGAAACTCTTTCTCTTGCAGCATGAAATTCAGTAATCTGTATGCAAGTACATAACAGCCGTAACTACAAGCAGTCACCAAAAGCGCTCAATTACATGATCTCTAACAGCTAGGCAGCTTATTTCAAATAAAAGGATGGGACAAAAACCGTAGATTTTACCATTTCCATCACAATCAGGACAGAGTATGCTGCCTTTACTACTTCCAGTTCCAGTAGTGGCCTGTTCAACCAAGAAAATAGAATTCAAAGTCAAGAACGATATGAAGTTTACAAACAAAAATCTTCATGCGGTTGACAGCATCATGACTCATGAACCCTCCCAATCTTTTTTCAAGTCTCACCATCTCTAACCATCGTCATACAATTCAACACATACACATTTCTAAATGACGCACAAAAGTCAAAATCCATTTATTTCTTAACGAGCAATACCGTCAGCTACTAGGTTTGAACCCGTCGACACAAGCACTTAAACCACATGGACAAGTAGTCTTTAGTACACATCACTCTCTTGAAGTCTATGTTATGCACAAAAAGGTATTATTAATGTTACTAATTGGGCTTCTATACTGCTATTTCCAATATCCCCAATTACAAAGTGGTTAAGCAAATTTCAACATCATAACAACACACTTCACCACCTTGTCTGTGGAGTTTGAGCTCAAAGTAACAGAACAATATTATCTCCTTCAAAAAGGGTTGCTGCAAAAATTCTCACCTTGGCTTCCAGAGACTGAAATTTCAGGGTTCTTGAGCTTTGAATTAACTCATTTACCCGAACAACCTTTCCAATTCTAGCAGATGAATTCCCAATCAACAACCCTAAAGAAAAAAAGTGAAACATTCATAACCAAACATCACAATCAGGTGAAAAAAAAAACACTCCAGAGATCAATCTGAAATGGGTACAAGCATACACAGAGGTAATCATATATGTATGTATGTATAGAAGAAGAATGAGAGTGAAGTAGTAGTACCTGGTTGAGCTGGGGTTTTCAGGGAACAAAGAGGTGCGAAAGATAGAGAATTTGCCATTGCTCCAAGCTCTCAACTTTCAGTTTTAGCTGGGATGGGAATGGGATATGAAATGAACCAAGATAAGGCCCAAATTGAGGGACAAGGAAATCCCATCCCATGGCTTAATTACCCAACTGCCCTTCCTGTTCTGCACTTACCTACCCAAACTCACATCTGGAAAACGAGGGCAGAGGCGTAATTTCAATTTAGTCTCCTCGGCAACTAATCGCCTCTCGTTGAAAGCAAAGCAATTGTTTCTGCTGCCGGAGAAATCAAAACGAAAACGAAAGCAGAAACAAATGGCCAAAGTGAGTTTCTATTCAAAATTTAGTCTTTATTAGTTTCTGCATTCAAGTAATAGCTCATTGTTTTGCAGTTTCCCGTTTTAAGTTTGAACTCATTTTATCCGTTTAAGTTCTCAGAATTTGATTGGTCAGGTTGGTCCCTAGCTGCTGCAGTCAAGAGAAGAGTTTTTTTTTGCTGGTGAAAATAGTCAAGTCGGTGGTTAGATCGCTCGACCTGACCAGCTGTCTCGTTACATGAACTAATTGTTTGTATTTATTTTTGAGATGAGACCACAAAAATCACGAGATAACGGAAAAAACTAACTAACCGTAAGACTTGCCCTAGGAGTAATTTGAGGCTCTGTAAGTGATTCGTCTAATTGTTCGTGCATACATCCTTGTCAAAGTCAATTGCAGAAAAAATTTAACCATTTCAAACTTGACAATTTGTTCAGATTTTGAGCAAAATGGTTGTACCAGTAGAACCAAATTAACATTCATTTGTTCAACACAAAATCACATTTAGAATGCCATCTCTGTAAAAAAAAAAAAAATCAAATCTTTATGCCAAATTTTTCTCCCCCTAAAAACACACATGTTGATGCCAGCTCGCCCAGATATACTCGAGCAACCTGAACAAATAATCTACAAACCTACTCACAATGGAGTATGTTTTTCGTGTCAAAGTCTCAGCAACAAAACTCTGTCAACTCTTAACGCTTTGTTTTGGTGCAGTGGGCATCTGTTCCGTGCTGGGTGCAATGACGATAGCCCACACTGCTCAGAAAATCTCTAATCTCTTTGGCGCTACTGTTGCTGGCTTGCAACAGTCGCTCATCTTCCTCGTAAATCAGATACGGGGCTTCACTTTCCTTCCTTGAGAGTAACTTGGAGGCTCCCTTCAATACGTGATATTCCCAGCCCTGAACGTCAATTTTAAGAAGAAGCACCTTCTCTGACTCCGGGATTACATGGTCAAGAGGGATGGACTTAACTTGCAGCTCTATCTCTTCGTTGGACTTGAATGCCAGCTTTGCCCCGGTGGCAGAGACAGCACTATTGTCAAGCCGGCCAACCAACTGGGAATACACATAAGAAAAAACATCAAGGACATGGCAGGCAGACTTCACAGAAGATTTCAAAACTAATCCAAAGATTGTATGTACTAAGATTTCAGAAAGACTCTTAATATGCCATGCATGTTGAGCTCATTAGAGAAACGTAGATGACACTTAGGTTATGCCCAAGCAAACAAATGCCAGAAACCAATTATTCCCTCCATCCAAAAGTATGTGTCTCATTTTCCTAATTTGGATGCCCCAAGATATATGTTTCATTTCATTTCCCAAAGTTATGCATGAAATATCACTATTGTCTGTTGTTTGAGTTAATTACAGTACAGACACTTTGTGGGGTAACACATGGAGATTTTGTAGGCATGCAGTCGGAAAGGATCGAAGGAAGCATTAATTCCACTAGCATAGGAGCCGCTGATTAAGATAAAAAGGAAAGTTAACCATATGAAGTGATTATGAGTGTCCAAACTAGACTAGTGTCTGGATAGAAATGGTACAGAAATACAAGAACTCGTTGATCCAACATATTATGGTTACTATTTCTCAGAATCCCGTCTACTCCATATCATTATCATCTATCATGCATGCCTATCATGGTCTCTAAAATCTTCACAAAAACCAATTAGATTTAGTTGGGGAAGGCTTCTACTACACAAGGTAACCACTTGTACTAGCTTCAAGTTCAACTATATCTATATAAAGCCATAAGAAAAACTTTTCTTCATTACCAAAACATTATAAGAACAGAACCACCATGAACAACAAACAGATCAAACCAAGTCTTTTTTTGCCAAACAATAACGGTGCTTGAGACCATGGTCTAAAGGTGGCGGTATTGCTGATAAAGTAACATCAACAAATAGATCAAACAATTAATTATTGAGCAAACATAAATTTTACTTACTAAATGTATGCGATAACATGCATACCAAGGTGTGTTCCTAATAAGGTAAATACGGATATAAGCAGCAACAAGATGCTTAATTGATACGAACATCATACTAGTTACTAGCTCTAAGCCATAATCAACAAGCAGGTTACAAAAGTGGAAACTTCAGTACAAACTACAAGAAAACAATATGTATGGCACAAACACGGAGATTAAACAATTTTCAATTACCTTGTGGAAGGGAATGTTTCCGAGCCGATCCGACGCAGCAGCCTCAAACACAGTGACCAGCTCCTGAGCCCGGTTGAAGTAAATCCCATCACAAATCCTCTGCCAATTCTCCAAGACCGGTTCGAAGGACAAGACTCGAAACCCCATCGCCGCAGCCGCGAAGCTCGCCATGCCCACATTGGCACCCACATCCACCACGAACCCATCTCTCCCTTCCCCTCTCATCTTCTCCAGAACCTCCTGAATCGTCGCCGAGATGTCCGGTCTCCGAAACGGCTTGCCTTTGAGCATCCTCACAATGTTCTTGTGGGGCTTATCGGGCAGCGACCCGTAATCGGAGAGCGAGTAGAGAAATGGGTATTTGAGGCCTTCGACGACGTTGGCGATTACGGGATGGGATTGAGGAGATTTGAAGCAATCGAAGGCATCGATGACTGTTTCGAACGGCAATTGGGTCTTGACAGTGAGGTTAGGGGTTGGGTTAGAATTAGGGTTCGAGGGTCGAGAGGTGAGGAGGAAGAGGACGAGGAGGATGGAGCAGGTGGAGAAGAGCAACACGAGCGATCTCGGCGATAGAATTTTCGAGGATTTGTCTCTTTTCCAGGCGTTTGCCATGGAAATGGAGGAAATGGGTTGATTTTCCCGGGAAAATGTTGTTTGTTTCCCAGGGAAATTTGGAATTTTTAGGAAGTTTTTGGATCTGGAATAGTCAGTGACTGTAAATTTTCCGGGAAAAAGCTCAAACTTGTAACGGAAAGTTTGAAGCTCTGGTCTGAGTCAAAAGTGGATTTTATTTTCCATAAATTTATTTTCAAATTTGTTAAAAGTTCTAATTTAGCCACAAAATTTATTATTTGTTCTAATTTAGATATATCATTTTCAATTTAGTCTTTAAATATATATTTTGTTTAATTTAATCCTCTGAATAGGAGAATTCGTATTTAATCTCTTTTTCGAAACAATACTAAATTGAACTACGTTCATTCAAAATCATATATTTTCGATAATTACGACTATTATCACAAATGAGTTAATCAACGTATAAAGCCATCCATAATGGGTTATTGGGTGGTTGTCGCAGTCGGCTACCACCACTGCGACAACCCATGGCTGCGGTATCTAGGTGAACGCGAGGTAATTGGCTTTGCGATTGGGTCATGAACATAACTTGTTAGGTTGGCGACATAATCACTCCCATGTGGTTAATATTTGTTATTTTTAATGCAAAAAAATTATAAAAAAATGACAGATCAGCTACCTGTACTGCGCAGCTAGTGCCTCACCCCCTCTCTATGGAGCCCACCACTTTTTTGGGGCAGCCAGTGCACCAATGTTGATGCCCTAAGGTTGCTCAAAACAGTGTTTTGGCAACTGAATACTACCATTGCGTGGCTGCCAAACTCGTTTAAGTAAACTATTTTAGCACCAGCTGCCATCTAACTTGGCGAGCTACATTAGAAAGACCATTTTAAGTCAAAATCAGTTAACTATGCAACTCGTTGAGTTACAACGTGATGACAACCAAAAAAAATAGTAACCTATCATCTCGAGACGAATTGTCGTTTCCTACTTCGCCTTTTTTTTAAATGAAACAACCACATTTTAACTACCCCATTTGGATACTCTAACAAGTTCCAAGAATGAGAGGTAAAAAATAAAGAATTCTTAATTTCACTTAAAAGTCAAATACAACATTTATTTTGAAACAGCCTCATGTATTTCCATTTTCATCAAATAAAAATTCCACAATTCACAACATCCAACTCTATAAGCTAAAAAAGTATTGCAATTTGCAACTATATAAAGCACATATTTTACAGTAGAACATTATACATCTTCCATACACTCATGACCGATATGTTATATGTATATGCCCAGCTTTATACATTTTGACCTAATGGTGCTTAAGATTTGCTGCTTGCAAAGCTTGACAAATACACTGAACAGACTTATATTGCTGCACAGAGATCCTCCATTCCTCCCCAAACCAGTTGAAGCCATGGAACCAATCCTCCGGGCGACAGAAAATTCACAACATTGACCAGATCTCAGCAAGACAGCTGCTGAATCGTCAGTTCTTTGAGAGACGTGACCAATCTGCCAAAAACTTTCAGACTATGGCCAAGTTTGTTCTGCGACGATAAGAGAAAGTAAAACAGTCGTGTCAGGGTGAAAGCGGAGAATTGGATCCCCGAAGCAGAAGATAAGTTTTGAGCTTAGGGTGCGTTTTGGTTGATTTAGTAACAATCTGGGTATATGGTTCATCATGTGTAAGGTATATGTCTGACCGTTTTATCTACAGAAATTGCGGTTTCAGATATAATAATACAGAGAAGATTTAACCTACACGATTTGATACTTGACTTGGAAAAACTGGACAGAACGGAAATACTATCAAGGGATTGCTGTCATACCTCATTTAGCAGTTCGAGTCGTTCCAAGGTTGGAAGTAACTTCCCACACAACGAAGACATGTCTTCTCCCGAGTCAGGCTTGGCACCATAATCAATTGTTTTCGTGGTTCGGGTGGAACTGCACGTGATCAGAACGTGAATAAAATTACTTTTTGCAGAAAGTTAGTAAGGCTGAACGGATGGATTTATGAGGAGTGAAAATGTACCTATCCTGAAAATGGATCGAGAGGATATTAAGCACCCTCTCCGCAAGTGGAAGTAACAAGGTGATTAGCTGATCTCTATTGCCAGCGACCCGACACATCTCAACCATTGCAATGTACCTCCTGCAACACGAGCAAAATGGAGCTTATCTTTTTGAAGACACAATATTGGACTGTGCAGTTCCAAGAGTATACAACTCCCTGACTCTTTATTGAATTCTCTAAAAAACAGAGCGACATTCAAATAACATTTGCGTCGTAAGAAAAACAAATTAGAAACTCGCCTATATGAAACTACGATAGAATTTTCCATCAAAATGAGGCAGATAATGAGATGAATCTTGAACTCCAAATCTCACAAAATCCGGGCATGAAAGATTTAGGGATTGGATGGGACAAAAATGAGTGACCACTTTCCATGTTAGGAAGTTAGTTTGTACGACTATGAAATATCACTACTATCCATCGTATTAGTTAGTTATCACAAAATACCGAGTTAGCATATGGGAAGATACCAGGGAATGTAAGCAAAGACAAAGCATAGTCTCAATATTTCTCTCTAAAGGTCTAATGGGACACTCATTTCGGGGCGGAAGGAGCATTTATTAGGGGAACTCGCTAAAATTTTGTGCAATCGTATAATAAGTTTCTGGCCAGAAATAAGCTATCAAACTACACAATGCACTGACAAATTATAATTAGTATTCATCAAAACTAGAGTTTTCACCACAGTACATTGCTATCATGTTCAAACAATTTCAAATGCACAAGAAATTCACAACCAATAACTATGTGGGGAGCAAATGAGCAAAACTGTTAATGAATGTATTAGGATTCTATCAGAGAGCTACACAAAGAAATAATGAAATATTAATACCTTTTCTGTATACCATCAGAAGGCGAAAGAACGTCTTGTGGAGCGCACATACTTATAATTTCATCCACCTCCTGCCTTGATTGTTCATTTATGTATCGAATCTGAAAGCCAGAATCATAATTAATAATCGACCCCAACTTACAATTGGAAGAGTTTGCAGGCTAATGGTCAAGAAAAACTTCGGTTGTTGCAATCCAGCAGAAGAATCGTTAGAGAGCATCCATGAGGACATTTACTTGGTAAAATTATTAGAGAGCGCGTATCCCACCTTGTTAATCAGCAAGGACTTTTCCTCAGCAGCTCTTTCAAGTGCGGCCGTCACAGAGTCGAGGAGACACCCAAGTAAAGTCAAAGTAGGTTGTTGCAATCCAGGAGAAGAATTATTAGAGATCGCATCGGTAACCTGTGGCAGAACATGTTAGTCATAAAGGATGTATAGTATCAATACAAATAGCAAATCAAGAAATATGCAAGGTACAAGTAAAACTGAAAGGATAAGAAACTCAAACGGTTTACACTAACCTGCAGTCTCAGAGATTTCTTGGTCACCAAAGAATACAGATAAGAACTCAGGCTAAAGCACAATTGAAACGAGTTTAGCTCCAGGTTCCTTTGCTTCTGGTAATTTCCCGTACAATCAGAAAGGACTAAGTGGAAAATGACTTACTCCTACCATAACATTATTTTTTCAACCGATAAATTGTGAAAAGACAAAGCATACCTCAACAGATATTACTGATCGAACAGGAGTGAGGATTGCTGGGTCACGAGAAAATAGGGCATGCATAATACCAAAAAGGCCTTGAACAAAACCATATTCATCGGTCTCTTCGTAAGGCCAGACCTATTAGAATAATTATAAATTAGAAAAGAAACGAAGAAGAATCGTTGCATCATTTAGATCTGTATAACAAAAATAATCATGAAGCAAACAATAGCAGATGAAATAGCAAGGCTATGGACCGCATATTCTAGGAGTCAAATTAACGAGGGGGTGAATTCTTTATAAAGTCGCCTAAATGCTCGCACAACGAATAGAACAAGAAATGAAATTAGCTCAATTATCTAGGTTTGAAGGTACATCAATTAGTGTCAGGACTACAGGAGGTGTCATTAGAGATTCACCTATCACAATCGCATTACATCAAGAATTGACGCTAAGCCTTTTTCTTTTTTCCCTAGTCAATGATTAGCTTACTAGACCACTTCAAGAAGAGGTTCCCTGGTGTATGTTATTTGCATATGATAGTCTTAGTTCACAAGAGTAGATTAAGAGTTAGTCCCGAAGGGTTTTGCTGAAGGATTCACGGAGCCGACTCCAACATTGACACAATCAGGGATAAGTTTCATTGACATTCCCAGTCATGTAATACAAATACGTCTTAACTCAAACATTACTTATTCTGGGCACCGAGTGTATCTACTATGTCCACCACGGGTTAACACTTACAGCCATTAAACTTTATAGCACATCTGAAAGACACATACCTTGCTGAGTATACCAACAACTAGATTAATCTGCTCCACTGTCAATTCATCGGCTTCAGAAATGTCCACACGAAGCACTTGATCAAAAAGCAACTGGTGTCCTCTGACAAAATCTACAACTTCAGAAACAATTTTGTTCTTTACCTGAAAATCAAATTCTTTCCATTTAGAAAAAATATTCAAATCAATTATTAAGATAAACTCATAGTATTACAAACATAGATGTAGAGGGACTGCCAAGAAAAGAATAACATTAACCTTGAGTGATAATTATACAAAATAAGATATTATGTTCATGCAAAATGGCAAAATCGAAACTTAAGTGGCTTGATTATGTGCTGGTCCTACTTATAGGATACATCGAATCAAAATAAATAGGTGAATTGATAGGGTATGATCAAAAGCTCCTGGAGTCAGAACCATGATACTAAATTACTAAAAAAATCAGGAACGCACTGTCTTTAAGAAGCTATGTGACAAAGTAACAGCATTGGGTACGAGCATGAAGACAAGAACTACATGATCCTGACCTCTAAGAATTCAGATGAATCTACCAAAGACGTCAGAGAAAACACCAATCTCAACATGGGAGTTATAATCATTCTTTGTTTGTCAATGTCTCCAGCCGTATCTCTCCGCAGCATAGGGTCAGTTCGCCTCCGAATTCCCTGGTATTGTAAATTATCTTCATTACAAATTGAATGAATTGAAACAAATAGGACAAATAATGAAGAAAAAATATCCCTACCAGCAAATTCATTGCCTTGCAAGAAGCTATATGCTCCAAAGCCCCCATAGAAAAAAGAACCTGGGCACCGGATTTCCCATACTTGTGGCTAATTCTTAACAGGAGAGCCAGTTCAGCCTCAAGAGTGTAAGCTCGTTGCAACGACTCTAATGAATGTCTGCCATCCTATATGACATGCAAACTTAGTGATTCATAGAAAACACCAAAATATAGGTAACTACATCATTCAATCGCAGATCCAGCAATGCAAGATACGATACTTATAATACAGTAATCATGACATTATAATATCAAGATCCAAGAAGAACCAACAGTTATATGACATCCACTGAACTTCACAGTAAACATATCTTTGTATCATGCTTCCTAGAGCAGAAGCATCTTCCAAACATAAAATTTTCATGGATCAAACACGAATGATGGAAAAGAGAATAAAATACCTGATAGGAGATATTACTAATGCTCATCAAGCAAGACCTCAGAAATCCCCTACTTTGTAGTTGACCTAAGAAATATCTTTCATGGTCAACACATATCAATGCATCCAGAACATACAGTGCTATAGTCTTCCCAGGTTCACTGCCTTGACTTGCATCCTTTATCACCTGTAAGATAGAAAGCAAGAGAACCTTTTTTTTAAGAAAAAGAAAATAATGTAAAAGTAAAAGGAAATTAGCAGGTACTAACAAAAGTAAGACAATCTTGCTATTTAAACCCAGCCTTACCGACCCTCTACGTTACCCCCAAGAAACAGCGCAAATGCAGGTGTGGATTACACTAGCAATAAAAGGTAACTACATAACGTTCTAAGAATGATTCTATAGTTAGTTTTACACAAATAGGATAAAAGGCTTTAAAAAAAGGAACTGAAGCGCACCAAATCCAAGATGGGTTGAGCCTCTTTCCTTAAAATAGAAAAATTAGCTTGGGCTAGCTCTGCCTGTTCTCTGTCAATCTGCAAACAACAAAACAAAGATATCACAACTTTTCTTCTATCATGAGATAAGTATTGCCAAATCAAAAGGTGCTGCATCACGGAGACAGAAACTGGATACCTTCTCCAGATCTACTTCTTCGCCATCTTGCTCATCAAGCAATAAGTACTGCAGAACTTTCACGGGAACATCTGGATCCAGCATATGCTGACAATACTGGAAGTAACTAAGAAGCAATGCATACTGGCTGAAGAAAGAGAAACAAATGGAAGTCAAATACCTGCTAAAAAGGAACCAGGAACAACAGGAAATATAAGACTTCCTAATTCCAGCCATACCGTCTCCTCAAGGCTTCTGATGATTCGTGTCTAAGCATCCCCATGATAAGCTTAAACAATAAGGAATGGCATGCACCATTTGACAGTTGTTTCACCATTATTATATCAAGATAGGTCACACTATCAGAATTTAAGCCACCAGGGCAAGAAAACCTTTCATCTCGTAATTTAGCCATGCAGGTAAGTGCAACCTAGGGGACATCACAAATAAAGGAGAGTAAGCCAGAATATACAGAAAATACTGCTGACAGACTGCAACAAGGAGAACAACAGAGAGAAACTGGATTCATCATACCTGGCTCAGTATAAAAGCCATCTTTAATGAACAATCTGGAGATGCAGAAGAACTCAGGGAGGCATCAAGAACCCTTTCAATACAAGAAGAAACACTTAGATAGTGCATAAGATGCTGGAAGAAACAACAGATGCAAAGAAGACTTACTGAAACAAAATTTCAGAACGATTTTCAAGAGATGATATTCGTCTAGACACACAGACCTGCAAAAGAAATGAACAGAAACAATCACAGAGTAAGATAAATGAATCTGATAAAATATTAGTTTGGTCAACTAACATGTAGTTCCTCACTGAAATCCAAAAAGAGAGTTTAACTGGATATATAACAATACACGTGAAGGAAAGAAATAAACCTCCACTAGCTGTGCCCAACCAGTTAACATATGAAGTTGTGCAGCTTGTTCCTCAAGATTTTTATTGTACTTCCATCCCCATCTCAGCAATTGCTGAATTGTTCCTCTCATATCATTCATCTCAACTTCATTGCCGAAGTTACTCAACTGGGGATAAACAGAATTCAGTTTCTGAAACAATAAACTGAAATCAATACAAGAAACACAGGCCTGACTATATACAATAGACCAGTAAAGGAAACAAAACAATTCACATATCCTTGATCATATAAGGAAACCAACCTGCCAAAGTTTGTCACGAAATGAAGCAAGATCAATTAGGCGGTCTCCACGCTCTGAATAATAATAGATGCCACCTTTTCCAGATACTGAAGGATTACCAAGAATGCCCTCAACCTACAAAACATATGTGATTATTGCCAGATGATGAGAAATGGTATAAAGAATCCTGTGAAACCATAAGCCTTACCAGCGAGTCATGTTTCATGTTTGTTACAACCTGAGAGACTTTTATGGTGGTATCCGGAGATCTAAACTGTACAACTTCAAGTAACTCCAGCCCCTATATTATAGTCCAAATAGAAGCAAATAGAGGATCAATTCAACACAAGTCATACATGCATATAAATTTGATGAAGTAATTTACAAAAGAAAGAAGGAATGAAGGATATTCCAACATGTGTAACAATAAAACAGAAGGCAACATAAAAAAAATTATGATACCTTACTCTTACTGATGGATCTGGTTCTAGCATGTCCAGCATTATTTTGAAGAGTTAAAGAACCAGAGATGTGATCCAGCCCAAACTCGAGAATGCCTGCCCCAAAAAGATATGAGAGAATATTCTGGCATGCCTCACGATGTGTAGACACACTCATATCACCAACATGCAACTCCAAAGCCAAAAGCTTCAGCAACCATGCCCTCTAGTGGAAGGGTAAGAGAAAGGCCAAGCAACACAGCAGTGTTAATCATACATCCAAAATTATTGGTTAGCTTCGGAAGAAACATAAAGGATGTATATAGGGATAGATAACTGTTCCTCTGGTGGGTGATAACATGGCATCATTGAGAAAATTAATACAGACATCAAGGCTAGACAGTTTGCTCTCAGATATTGAATAGCTAGAGCAGAGTACTCGGCATAAGAGAAGGGGTTAAACATTAAGGGGCGAAGGGCAGAATGTAACACCACAAAATCAGAAACATCTATGTTGCTCCATCACGCTACAGATCATCATTGTAAAACCTACTGAAAACACATTATGGCGAAAACGAAGTTTCTACAAATCCAACACTTTTGGCCAAAAGCTGACATAACCATACACAGATGTGACCAATTTTTATCAGGCTCTCTGACTACAATAAATTGTATGGACATTACTATTTGCTGTACAAATGAAGTTCATATCAACATCTCCAAACATGGAACAAGTCAGCATCATACAACTTATTTAGTTTGGCCCCTTACAATAAATCACAAATCATATGAACAATGTCAATCACGAAGAAAACAAACCTTCCTTTCCCCTTTTACCAATGAATGATGAGCTCAACTACTCAACAGGATAAACAAGAAGATAGAGGTATGCATGCAAGAGATGCCTTGCCAAGTTGATCTGGCAATAAAATTGTAACCAGCATCATGTCTGAATGAGAATGATGTGATGGGAAACTTAAAAAGTATTAAAATTATGGAAGAAACCTGATGGAGGGAACTGATGCGAAGTGCCTGATTGCTATTACGTTTGGGAAGTGGAGCAATACCAATTGTATCCAGGTGCTGTCATCACAAAGATGAACGAATAAGTCCCTTCTATATGAAGCCCATAATCACCAATATCAACATCTCCAATTACAACACATTTTTTACCTTCACAAAGAACTGATACTTTTTATTGCTCAACAGATCCATTGTAGGGCCAGAAGTTAGTGTATCCGAGCATAACTCATAAAGAAGCTGCATGAAACAAGCAGTTAAATGATACAGTAAGTTGATCGAGAAAGAGAGAGAGTGTGTGTGAGAGAGAGAATAACTGACCTGAAAAGAAAATTCATGAAGCAAAGCATTTACATCTGGTTTTGAAAGCTTATCCAATATTTCAAGAATAACCTTTAAGCAACTGCACATGATATCATAAGCTGACCAATGAACTACTGAGACTACTAGATTTCAAATTAGGAACGAATAAGGTAAACCAGAAATAAACCTGTAATGAAACTTTGGTTGTAAAATTGTTCTCTCAATGGGGACATCAAGATCAAATTTCAGCAATAAATGTGTGATATTTGGAGCTGGCCGACTAATATTGTCAATCAGAAGCTGAAAGGGTAGAACACATACATCTAATATGATAAACACATTCAATTTATGGCAAAGGGGAAAACCCCAAAAGAAGGAACAACCAGGACTAACCTGCATAATGAGAACGCCCACATCATCATTGGGATTTTCGATGACGTGACACTCTTCAGATCGTAACTCAAGGCAGGATGCGTAATCGTCAATTAAACAACTTGCAGCATTAGACTTTAGCAGCAATTGTACCAGGCCAACCATGCGAGAGCTGTAAGACAACAGAACATAAACAAAATATGTCCTTCATTTCTTCTTTTGTTATATTTATTCTGCAAACATAAAGCAGAGAAGAGCTTTTGAAATACTACCAACCCTAGGCAAGGTCACAACTATTAATAGATTAAACCACCTAAACGCAAAACCCCCATCAATACAATTTTTGGAAAAGGAAAACAACATTCCAGGAAAAGAGATTGGGAGCAGAAAATTGCCTCAGAATACTCATGATCTTGATTGAGCATTGCTGAATTTGTGGTCGAAAATCATATCTAACGAACTCCAGCAAGGCTACAACTTGATTATGATCTTGAGAGAGAATAACATCCAAAGGCTGCATGTTGAAGAAGCAATTATGAAAATTATTTATATGGGAAATGCATAGACAATATCAACATTTAGGCCTTCACTAGAACTCAGTGCGTGAAAATCTTTTGTTATACACTACTAAACATGTTTACAGATCACATACGAGTGAAAATATTCGAGCTTAGCTCTAAGGATTTCAATTCAGAACATCATTTTTAGCTCTCTAAGGAAAATCAATCATGATCATGCAGATTCTTAGCAAACTAACAGTCAAGACATGCAGTGTGATTACAAACGCAAAAGGAACTACAGTTCCACATGCAAAATACAAAACCAGGAGTCTAGCATCCAGCAAAGACAGACGAAGTAATGCATTCCATGAAATATGCTAAGGCTGATGATGAAAATTCTCGAGTAAGACTCATTACGAGATTATATACACTCAACAATGGTTACCTGATACAAAGGGCGCCAATAATCGGAAACAAGTAAATCCTTCTCCAAAATAAGTATTATAATTTCCAGTGAAAGCAGAACAGCCTTCTCCAAAAGTTGGCCATAAATTTCATTACTCCGTTCAGTAATGATGGTATTGACTCCAGGCAGAAGAATGCTCATGATATTCCGAAACACAGTTTTCCCGCTCATAAAATCCTATCCATGAAGAAAACGGAATTAAAAAATTTAAGAGTAAAAAAGCTAAAGCAAATATTGGTGATATTCAAAATGAAGATCAAATTTCGTTGCAACAGTATATAAAGATGCACTCTTATGCAAGTCATCAAGAAGGGGTAGAGCAAGTTAAAACAAGAAGTACATACATCATATATAATGTGGTTCAATTTATCAGAAAACCTGCACAAAGGTAATACTTCTGATTGCTTATTTCACGAGCATAACCAGAACTTGGAATTAATACCAAGGGAGAGTAGGAAATAATAAGAAAAACATCGCCGCCATCAACTACAAGAACATAAATAACAATTAGAGTGGCAACCTATACACCTACTTTTAGTAACTCCAGTACAGGAAGCTGCATCTGGAGAGAAGATGCTTGTGTAGAAGTCGAATTCTGCGACCGATCAACAACACTATCAACGTCTTCATCTTTAACTTCATACATGTTTAGAATCCTACAGTCAAATGACATACAGGCTTTCACTCATATGAAGAGTTGGAAATTTGAAGGACAGAAGAAACAACCACAAGAGCAAAACAAAAAGATGAAAAGTAACAGACAGAAAAGGCAGTGACCTCATAAAATAAGTATGAGGTCACTGGTATTAACCGTCTGGATATCAACCACTCACATGTGAAAGTGCTGAAGACAAGCAACAACCAACTGCCATTTCTCACAAGGGTCTGCATAAGCTCTCTGAGGAAACGGCCCAAACACGTGATCATATATGAACCTAAAGATCCCAATAAATCTGCCAACCATACCAGAGAATTACATGAGCATGCAGATACAAGAGTAAAATATTCAAGGAACAAGAAATTAAGGAAAAATACCTAAGCCCTCTATCACTGACATCTTTTTCTTCAGCAATAAGAGCATTTAACAGGTTAAGGAATGAAATCGTAGAAGGATATTGTTCTCTCCTGCTTTCTATTTCGTTCAACTCAAATTGCATATCATAGACCTGTCAAAATAAATAAAAGAGTATAAGATTATAATTAATAGTTAAATAATTGAAGTATCCTATAAGCTAATTGGTTTTCTAGCAGTAGTTATGTAGGTGCTGTTAGGTAGTTTTCTCATTTTTCCAGTTTCCTTTCACTTTTGCTATCAGACAGTAGAGAACAAAGCAGCAAAATGTTCGCAAAAAAAACTTCCATTCAGGCTTTTCTATATTATTTTAACTTCACTACTCAACTCCAGAAGTTTGCACTTTGCACTGCACCTTCATACACCTATTGGACTTCAACAACAAAAAATGGATTGTAGATACGAAGACGTAAGGCTTCTCCCTTGTTCCAGTATTTGCTATTATTTTCATATTTTATTTCCAATATGTTGCCTGTATCTTTGTGTTACCTAAAACAGCTTGTCAGGTATAAACCAAAATGAAGGGTAGTTGGTGGTAGAGAAAATGAAACTTAGCTAGTCGTTTACTTCCTTATGCAAATGCCCAAAACAATATACATCGTTTGATATTGATTACTTGAACAATGTGGCTATATTTTTTTAATTATGTATTTGCTTCACCAATACTCTACTGACTGATTAGCAGAAGACATAAATGCTAAAAGTTTCAATTTCTATGTGTAACACAATAAATTCTTATTCTGAAATCATGCTGACCTTCCCTGGTTCAAAGAAACTGTTTATCATTTATGAACATGATCCCATCACATCCTACTCCTATTTGTAAATCTTAAATGACTCGAATCATATTGTTTTTGCCATTATATAATTGTTCAGGGGCTATTGCCAGGACCGATATTCAATCACATTAACCAGCAGATGCAAATTCCACATTTGGAAAAGAAATGGTGACTAATGTCTATGACAGTGTTCCCTGTAGTTGAGAAGGAACACAAGATTAGGTAGAACGACAAGGGAATCTAAGCAACACAAAGTATCATTCAAAAGACTAACCTGTGCTGCCATAGGTTGTGCACTGTCCCTGACATTAGACTCAACAACAACAGGTAGATCATACTGCTCGAGATAGCTCCAAATAGTACCTTTTAAGACTGGGGAAACATGAATGAAAGAAGCTATTGCATTCCGCAAGGCACCCTGTGAATGAATGCAATATAATTGGTCAAAAAGAACAGAATAAATCAGGTGAGCTTCTAACCATTATAAAAGATGCCACAGATATGTTGTATTATAAAATGCCACCAACCTTCAGATACGGAGGGACATTTTCATAACTAAGGAGCTTGAATAATGGCTCGATGTCAGGAAACCATTTATTCCGTTCAACAGGATTCCCATTTTCAACAACCTGCAGGAATGACAAACCATGACTGAGAACTAGTGATAGAGACTGGACGAACAGCCCAGATGAAAATAAATCCATGATATCGTCTGGTTAACAAATCTCAATTCAAAACAAGCTTGAAAGGAAGGGGAAAAAATGATATCAGTCAAAACCTTCTGAAGAACATTCAAATATGCAACAAGTGCTTTTGCATCGCCCTCTTGAAACTCTGGTAACATTGCGCCAGTGGTCTGAAGGGCCTGCTTAAACTTCTCATCATAAATTGACAAGCAATCAAACAAAGTACTCCACCCGACAGACCGGAATGCTTTACCCTGAAGCAACTCAAAAACCATAGAAGCCCCCTCTTGACTAGAAGCCTGTAAGGAACACCAAAACCTAGCAGATCAGTCCAGGAAAGTGCTAGCCATAGACTACTGTCACATATTTCAAATCTTGACATTTAAGACAACTATCAGACTTCCACTGCTTACCAAGGTACTAAGCATATTCAAGAAAGCCACGAGCGTTTGAAAATTTGTATGGTCCTCCCCAGCGAAGTTCACAAATGTCCACAGGACGTCATTGCCAGACAGCAACTCTGGCTCTTTCTGGTAGAATATTACATTTTGAAGTAAGAAAACTAATGAGAAAGATAGAAACTTAAATGGTATCATATTCATTTTTTGATATGTCTCAAATCATGACAATAACATGTATATTAAATAAGGTTCTTAATATGCAGAACAAATCATGCCTGGGGACCCAAATTCATTTCAACCAAAAAAGAAAGAATAGTGAGACCATAAAATCAAAAGGAGCAGTAATGCAGAATGTGTTTGGTCCTTCACCAACAGCCATTCTTGCAGGCAAAGTTGGACAAGGTCAAAATTGTGATTCATTGAAAGATAGAAACTCTCAATTAAAACTGATGAAGAGTCACACAACATATTTCAGATCATTTAGCTGCCTTGCGTAATTCAGAAGAGAACATTTTGAGACTCATCAACCGTTTTACACTTGAAGATACACACAATGCAAGACAAACCTGATAAATTTCACTGACGAACTCCAACAAGGAGACAAAAGGCAATGGACCAATTTCAGTGCCCTGTTGAGAGCTCACACCAGCATCATGCATAAACTCACGTGATCCACCCGCACGATATGTCACAGTCATAGCCTTTTCCTTCGATTCTTTTACCTTCAAATTATCAGAATGTTGAGGTGAAATACATCACACAGAAATATATAAAGAAGGAACTTATGCCGGATTACAGATACACAAATATGAAAGAATTTAACTTACCTTCTCTCTAGCAATAGGGTGAGAAAGGAAGCAGGTAATCAGCTTATGCAAGTAACCATTGTACATATAGATTATATCTTCATCATCATTCTGCACAATACGTATTTGCTATAAGAAACCCCATTAAGCATGTAAACTAAGAATATATACTCAGAGAGAAGTGAGCCACAAATCAAGCACATTTTTGCATTATAAAAGGACAGAATCCTAGAATGCCAAGGATTTTCCAGGACATGGCGCAGGTAACAAACCCTGCATTCAGTACATAATATACAAGATAGCAGTTGGTAGCCAATCGCAATAATGGTGACATTTAGTTCCTGATGATAGTCCAGATGGCAGGCCAGACAAGTCACAGCAGATAATGTTAGCGCATTTATTAAATCCATTGAAATTCAATAATTTTCTTCCGTTTTCGGGACATTATAAATTTTGAAACTCTGAGAAGACATGGCTGCATAAATGAAGAGGTTGAGGACAACTAAGATCTGTGAGTGCCAATAGGCCTTTACAACAATTAACACCTTTGGAAATAAATAATAATTTAACACCCACATAATTCTACATTTGCTATGGAACACATCACCTTGGAGGACAATCTGATGAAAAGTAGATAAAGACAACAACAACAAAACAGGAAATGCTTACCTGATAAGCTACAGTCCGTAGAACTTTATCTAACAAAAACTGGAAAACGTTGTGTAAGAAAATGACTTCCAAGCATGACTGTATGTGTCCCAAGTCAGTAGATGAGGCACTTGAGATTGTTTCCTTTGCAGAAATCACATCTTGAACTAGCATTGAATGTACACCCCAAGCAAATCTTACACCATCAACAAAACCCTCAACAGTTGGATCATTACAGGAAGCCATCACCTAAAACATTTGAGAAGACAATTGTTTGAAACAACTGGAAAAGGGTTCATAAAACTGGGCAAGAAACCACTGATTATATTTAATCTTACAGCATCATGGAAATCACGTCTGAAAGAAGAATCACGGGACAATACAGATGCTTTATCTGGTACAGTGCTCAAAGCATCTGATATGAAAGCTATTACAAGAGAAAAAAGAATAGCAAATGTGATCTGCATGGGACAAATGAAATGTCTGTTAGAGAGTAAAGTAGCATCATATAAAAAAGGCATGAATATCTATGACTAATATCACAAGGGTATATGCACATATTTTTTGGATTTGAAGGCACAACCCCACAAGCAGAGAAGGAAGCAAACAATTGTTTTAGACAGCAAGAGTGCAAACACAAACCTGTTGTTTTATCGTGGCATTGCTCCCGCCAAGCTCCGCAGCGTTGTCTTTTAAAGCTGAGAAGATATCCTTTACATCTTTTGGGCCTACATCAAATCACATTTAAAATATGTAACTAGATGATCTCAATCTCTCAGAAAATCACTGAGAAACTCTTTAAATGGTGAACTAACTTGACAATTTTCTTGGTTCAATAGATGTGCTAGCCATTCCCAGATATCGATAAAATATAACAGATTTACTGTTTGGAAAACTATTTATTCGAAAAAGAATCCATAACCACAATTTGAGTTATTGCAAAAAAAACTAAAATCTAAACAAAAAATTTATTCTGTTGTACTCTATAAGAAAATCAGAAGGCATTATATTGAGAAAGAACAGTAAGAAGATAATTGATAGGCAAAAGGAAGCAAAAACAAATTGAAATAGTAGATAGACAACTAAAACCGAAATGGAGATATAAATAATCGTCTACGGAAAAAATCATCATGCACAAAATGCAATCACTTTTGTGTCTATGGTTACTTGAACATTGCACAAGACCTATTTTCAGGACCCCCAAAAGTCTGAAAACCATTTCCTGGAAGGTTGCAGGTATGCACGGCATAAACATTCGGGGCTTTGACAAGAATCACCAAGTATTTATCACAAAGTATCATTCATCTATACCACTTTATGGTGCCCTATGATAGACCGTTAACATATATAGCTAGCACAATAAATAACTCTATGCACGATAGTTTGAAACTTACATATGCGCACAACCAGAACAGAAAGGAGAAGGCAATGGCTAAGCACAAGCCTTTCCCTAAAAACCACGGCATGACGCTCAACAAGGGCACCTCTAGAATCAAGAACAAAGGTCTCACAATGAGACCCACCCAATCCAGCAGGTTCTTCCCGATTCAGTTCCTACAATCAAC
>JAYMSY010000018.1:0-22104 GCA_036897685.1 Monsonia emarginata | reverse complement strand
TGGACGTTTTTGCAGAGATGGGTGTGGAGGTTACGGTGGAAGATTTTGTGCCGTTTATGGGAACTGGTAAATTTGTTCGAATCTAACTGTTTAAATGGTTGATTACTGATGCTCTGGATGAGTATTGAATAATTGATTGTGAGCAAGAGCTTGATTTCAGGATGTTCTAGTTCTTACAGTAGTGTGGTGATTGAGCTCAATGTGTTTGATGCTTTTCCTGTGTGAAGATTGATAGCTGTAGATCATCATTAAACAGTGATCTTGGATCAGACTTGAAGTATATTCTTCATGTGACGTTAACTTGTTAATCATGGAGATGGTGACAACATGTTTATATGTTTTGAAATCTTTTCAATTCTTCGAATTGAGCTTCTAGATATTTGAAGTTTTGTCAGTCATCCTATGTCATATTGTAAATTAGTACTGCATTCCGTGAACCAGTGTCCTATTTTTGTTATGTTCTTCTTATTGGGATGAAAAGTTTGTTTCTTCCCCAAATTTGAAGTTTGGACTTCTATCTGCAATGTTCCAGGTGAAGCGAATTTCTTAGGGGGTGTAGCTTCAGTCAAGGGAGTTAAGGATTTCAATCCCGAAGCAGCGAAGAAGAGGTTCTTTGAAATATATCTAGAAAAGGTGGTTGGCTCTATTGCCCGTTTATGGTTTTGTTTAGATGTATCATGTGATGAGGAAGATTTTCACATTATATTACTTTTAAATTTTGAAGTAGTCACTCCCCTTAAAATCTCCTTACTTCTTGTAGTATGCCAAACCAAATTCTGGGATAGGATTCCCCGGTGCCCTTGAACTTATTACTGAGGTATGCAGGTCGTCTATACCCACAACTTGCATAAAATGATTGCCATGTTTCTATACTAAGTGATATATTATATATTACAACTCCACTGCGTTACAGTGTAAAAGTAAAGGCCTAAAAGTTGCTGTTGCATCTAGTGCTGATCGTATCAAGGTTGATGCAAATTTAGCAGCAGCTGGTTTACCATTGTCGTTGTAAGTTATTACAACCATGTTCTTCGGTTCTCTAGTTTATGAATGAATCGTATCAGCCTTCACTGTTCCAATGTATAAAATTATTTTCTTCAAATTTTGTTGCAATGATCACCGAGATGTGAATCATACGATGTGGGTTTGTTTTACCTTAATCAACTTTTTGTTCTTCATCTTTAAGAATACACGCACATCAAAACATAGTTTGATTCTTATTCAAAATTGAATTATGGTTATTCTTGCTGAAGTTATTACCATTAGGGGGAGAATATGTTCCCAAAAGAACTGGACTGCTATGTCTACTTTTCAGTTTTATTATAAAGTTCAGTTAGTTTCTGTTCAATCCACTGCTCTTAGTCAAATAAAACCTCTGTTACGGAAATGAAAGAGAACCTGATAACTGATTTACCCCTCATATGGCTGGTGTTCAGCCAATTAGTAAGCAAACAAGTCATTCATGCTTATCATTGTAGGCATGTAGCAATTAAACCCATTTTCTGGGTAAGCAAAATACACATAGATTTAACAAGTCATTGTGAGGCGCATTTTAGAAGAACTATGGGTAAATGGTAGTTAAGAAGGAAATAGGGAAAAAGTGTTGATATACCAATCTAACTAAGGTGTATGACTCATTGCATTGGTCATAAGACTTATAGTTTTAGTTAAAACTAAAATTATAGCTTTAAAAGACAAGAAAAAATAGTTTAATATTACGGGATAAATTAAGAATACATCATATTGCTGTAATATACATACTTATGTTTCCTCAAATTCCAAATTGGTAAGTGTTTACTGTATGGAATTATGATGGTGCAAGAGAAAAGATTAGGAGACGATGGAAAAAGTAGAAACAAATACGATGGCAAAGAAAACAAAATTGTCTAGGTTGGGATATCTATGCTTGAGCTGAGCCGTCTGATCGTCTAAACGACTCAAATGTTTTGGAAACTTTCTTATTGAATCGTACTTTTCATTTCTTGTTATTTAGTTAGTTTCTTTGTACCAGGTTCGATGCTATTGTCTCAGCAGATGCATTTGAGAATTTGAAACCAGCTCCTGATATCTTTTTGGCCGCATCAAAGATTCTAGATGTCCCACCAAGTGAGGTATAGTTATACATTCTGCAATGATGTGTTTGTATAGGCGTTAGTTGTGAGGAGGGATTTTGGTTGTTTTGCATAATTAATTTTTATGATTATTTTGCAGCTTCTCTCTGGAAATATAAACATAAAAAGTATTTTATATTAGTTCCAAGCAAGAAATGTCAGAAATAGATGACTGTTTGTTGTACTTGCAACTCTATTGAAGAATAGAGAGGCAGTGCATTGCTTTTAATAATCAAGTCTTTGCATCAAGTGCCTCAAAAATTTGTCAAATAAGCCTGCTGAATCACCTTCGTGTTTCCTCTTAAGGAAATTGGTTTGGTAGCCCAGAACTAAGTTGTGGTTGAACAAATAGTAAAGTGTTGATGTATTATATCCATGCAGGGAAGGACCAACGGGGCTGTTGGCCTTAAATATTCCAGTTTGGCAGCTTGTTGGTTTTTCCAACAGGCCTCCACTGGAATTCCAATGGAGCCGTTGTCCTTCAAGAATTCCTGACTGTTTTCTAAACTTTGACCGGCTTGATTTTTTGGCTCTATTTCTCTAACTTTAGGCTTTCAAACCTGCAAAATGACCCTCAAACATAACCATGCATCATAGCTGAGGATAAAACATAAATTAATAACTAAATAGGATGAGAATGAGGCAAAGTATATAGGTAAAAGCACCTAAATTGTGCTAAGATTGGAACGCCTCAAATGACTCGATGTTTGAATAGGGAATTGTTTGTTTTTTCCAGATAAGTTTCAATGGGGGAACTTAAATTTACACAAAGAGTTCGCAAATATCTTATCTGGAATTTTATAATCTTGAAAAGAAATAAGCGAAATGTTTGTGTTTCCTCTTGAAGAAGTCACCCGATGCTTGAATAGGGAATTGTTTGGGTTTATTAGACAAGTTTTCTATTTTTTCCTTTTTCTGTTCCTCTGCTATTTCTGTTTGGGAGCTCATATAAAGTTACAATTATCTTACTTGGAATTTTATAATCTTGAATATGCTCAGTTGTACTTTTCATGATTATGTTGGATTATTGGAAGTAATTCATGTCTATTTTGCCTCAGTGTATTGTTATTGAAGATGCACTAGCTGGAGTGCAGGCAGCCCAAGCTGCACAGATGAGGTAAGTGCCTACATTACCTGAATGGAATATCCACTGTAAATTCATATGGCCATGTCACTTTGTCGGAAAGGGTTGCATACTTGCATTATACCGAGTCTCAGGATCCATTTATTTTTCAGAAAATGATTTCCACTGTGCAAACATGAGTAGAGAACATTATCCAATAATGTGGTTTCTTACCATCATATGTATTTTGCTTTGTAAAATTTCCAAAGTTCCTTTTCTTAAAAAAAAAAAATCAATGAATGGGCTTTCCTGACTGCAAGATTTGGCCCATGATATGCCAAAGAACAGAAAGCATTATGAAGATGCCTTATATGGATTACGTGTTGAATGATATGCAACCAATGCTCTGGTGAAACTAAATCCCTTATGTGGGAGTTCTTTCTTTCAGCTTTGTATTTATGTACGACATATTTGGACAATCATTTAGTGCTTCTTATTTGTATAATTGTTGCTTCATTATTCTTCCTCCTTCCCTTTTGCATCTCCTTGATATACTTTGGCTGATAGGTTGCCATTTTCTGTTGCTTGCAGATGTATAGCTGTAACAACTACATTGTCAGAAGAAACTCTGAAGACAGCTGGCCCATCGCTTGTCAAAAATGAGATAGGAAGCATTTCACTTGATGATATTCTCAGTGGTGGCTCTGGTTCCCATAGTATGTAGTCCTGGGAATCTGCTACAAATACTGTTTTGTACTGTCAGTAATGTAGAATGGTGAAGCTACAAATGTCATGCATTGAGATTAAACAATTTATTTTCTTTTGTAATGGAGAACATATATATCAACTTTCTTTAATGCTGAAGTGCTCCATTCACATCAATAAATTTATTTTACTTTCTTTGGTTTATTGTTTAAGTAAGATGGTGGGGCCACAGCGTGCATTTAATACTTATGACACTCTTGGCAACTTATTCCTGGGAAGTAGTTACAAATTTCTGCCTTAATAATCTTTGTGTTGCTGAATTTTTTCTGGCACGGTGAATTCTAATTAAAATATACTATTGGTGCAGCTGAGAAGATGACAGAGGAAACTCAGATTTTTCCTACTTCTGCACAAATTTCATCAGAAAGCCCAAAAGAAAGAACAAATAATGGGCCAATCATGGATACAGATGGTATCAATAAAGATGTTTTGTCAATAGGAGGGTAAGCCAAGTTCGATACTGCAAACAATTTATTCAGTCTCCCTCCAGATCGTGTTGACGCGTTGTCTTATTACATATATCTACTATTTAGGTTAATAAAGTATTAGAATCTTATAATGCAGGACGGGAAGGTAAAACAAAAAATGTATCCCCCATAGAATGTCAATGATGATTGGAGTTGAGCAGCAATTAATAATGGTCATAGTAATTCTCACATAAGACTTCAAAAAAAAGTTTTGCTGTAGCATTAATGCGTAATTATTTTTCTTAAAACTGTGCATATGTACACTACATAAGGGAGCAACTGTAGTCAGAATGTCAGGTTACCACTTCATGTTTATGTGCGCTGTGATGCTATCTGTGCGTGTGTGTTAACTTCAGGAATGGATAGAAACCAAGAGTTTATCAAAATGATCTTTAGAAAGTAGCTGAAATGCAGTGGAGCTGCACTGAAGCCCTGAACAATAATCTTGTTGTTAATCTGAAATATGTTTATGCACAATGATCTGATTCTGGGGTCTATCTCTATCTATATAATTCCTTTTCCTTTAACTAATATTTCTTTGGTTTACTGAATCATATGATGTTCACTCCTACTGTAGGATTTCAGCTCATTGAGGAATTTTTACTTTCACCAATATGCATATTGAAATCTTCCTAAGCCATGATTATTAAGGTTACATGCTGGTAATGATACATGCCTGTTTACATCTCGTTTTAAAACCAAGTAATGCTACTGCGAGGAGTTAATTAATACGTATGGGGTACACGGAAAGTAGATCTAGGAGACATGGGCAAGAAAGCTCACTAGCTAGTATGTTCTGTCAGAATTGAGCTTTATGGGCAACTCTGGATTCCAAGCCATGCGGAAATATTCATTTTTTATCATATTTGGGATGTAACTCGTAGAAATCTGGATTTGAGAGCCCTTCCCTATTTATTTCATGTGTAAATAATAGATATGAATATTTGTAACCCCAGTCTTCGTCCAATTTCATCAGTTCAGGCATCAATGTTGTTGGAGAAATAATTTATTGGCAGGTTTCAGGGTTCTCGGCGAGATATACTGAGATATGGAAGTTTGGCTGTTTCTTTATCTTGTCTTGCCTTCGCCATCTCAAATTGGAAGGTTAGCTGAAATAGCTGATTGTTTTATATGGTTCAAACTTATTCTGAGTTGATTATTTGAGTGAATAAGAATATGAGATTGTTTATCATGTTTGTTATTTCAATCCAGTAATATACATGCAATTTAAATGCCTTGCAGGCAATGCAGTATACATCTCCTAAAGCTATTTGGAATCTGTTTTTTGGAGTCAACCAACCATCTTTCAATCAGGACAAAGGTACTGGTATGTCATTATCATGGAATATTTAGCAAGTTCTGTCCAAACATATGATAAAACTCACTATCTTACTGCTTTGTACTAATTATAGATGAATCACGAAATGAGAGAATCAAACAATTTGTGAAGTATATCTCTGATCTGGAAACCAAGTAAGGACAATCAAATCTTCTTTTTAGATGTTTTAAATTGTGTTCACTTTCAGTTCTATCTTAATGTAATAGTTTTCCAGGAAATTTATGTGTAATCTCTTTTAGTGTTTTTAAGCTTATTCTTAATCTTTTGTGCTAGGGGATCGGCTCCAATTGTGCCAGAGTTCCCATCCAAACTTGATTGGCTAAACACTGCTCCCCTTCAGTTTGGCAGGGTAACTTCCACATTACTTGGTTTCTATGGTGTGTGTATGCATCACAAAAGTTTGATTGGCTGAATATGGCTCTGTTATTGATGCGCATGATTTTTCTTCACTTCTGAGTAGAAAGTTCTGAATAAACAAACACTTATTATTGTCAATAACATTCTAAAATTTAGTGGTTAAGGAACTGTAGTAATAATATATACGGAGGATGACAAGCACACAGAGGTAACTAGCATATAAATTAAAAAGAATAATTTGACAGGCAGCTGGAATAGCTCAGTTGGTTAGAGCGTGTGGCTGTTAACCACAAGGTCGGAGGTTCAAGCCCTCCTTCTAGCGAGTTTTTTTAAACTGCTTTGTTGTGGAGGGTGAAAGTTGGCTGCTAGATATACTAGTTAATGAATAAAATTAATATGGTATTAAAGCTAGTCTACCCTTCAGCATATGTGGCTAATTTGTGTTCCCTCCTGTTAATTGTTGGTCCATTTATAGGAGCCATTGTTTTCCAAGTTTGCATGAAATATCTCACATTGAAAGACTGTGGAGTTCTGTTATTAACTTTGGTTTTGTAATCTTCTAACTTTATTGGGCAGGATCTCAAAGGAAAAGTGGTTCTGCTGGATTTTTGGACCTATTGTTGTATCAATTGCATGCATGTGTTGCCAGATCTAGAGTTTCTGGAGAAGAAGTACAAAGATATGCCAGTAAAAATCTTTTCCTGCATTCAGTTATCTCAAATTCCCAATCTGTAATTATCTCTCATCATTGTTGATTAGCTTAAACTTTTATTGAATTGCTCATAAATTCATAATGAAATAAAACAACTTTAGGAGCTAGTGATAAAAGCCCCGGAAACAAAGCAGAGAAAAGATAAAATCGTGAGATGTAAAAGTGCCCTTGTGGAGTTGTAGCTAAAGCTTCCTGTATTGGGTCTTGCCTTTTAAAATGTGCTTCTGTTCCAGTCCCTCTGCTTGCTATTACGGTCAATTAATTCTAAAAGTAATCCAATTGTAGTTGTTTATACAAGTTTGTTCTGTCCAGTTCACTGTCGTGGGAGTGCACTCTGCAAAGTTTGATAATGAAAAGGATTTGGAGGCCATCCGCAATGCGGTTTTACGCTATGACATCACTCACCCAGTAAGTCTAATGTTTGGAACTTGGTCTGAGCAAAAATATGTCTTTCATTTCATGCGCATTGGGGTAATCAGATAGTTCTTTTCTTTCATTTCATTTTGGTACAAGTATAAAGGACCAGAATTCTTTCCATTGTTGATTTTGGGACTCTGAAAATGTTTCCACAATTTCCGAATTATTTATGGCCTTCTTATTGCACTGCTTCATTTTAAAGAACAGCCTAGAATAATGTCTTAACAACATATAGGCTCTCATACTAGAGGAAAAGTACACATGTGCATGCAGGTTTTTCCTTGCTCTTGCTTGTGATACATATGGTGTCTCACAGTTTACTTCAAGTCTCAGAATAGGCTAGGCTAATTTGGTAATTAGCATATATGTGAGATAATTTATACATAAGCTATGAGTTTCTGGGCCTGTTACTTTGGTCTCCATGCTATAAGCAATAAATGTGACTAATAAGAATATCAAGTTTGTGATGTATCCATTGGAGGCATTCTTTATGGCGACCTGTAATTTGGCTAAAATACATATAGTCACTTAGGGAAAAGGTTAATATATGATGCAAAATATAGTACACACACGCACAAAACAGTGTGTAATTTAGATGTGTTCTCTGAGTCTCTAACCATCAAAAGGCACATAAAAATCCATGCACGATATGTATCACAATGCAGAATGAACACCCTTTAAGATGATATCTTATATTTTATTTTCTCACTGAAGACAAAATGTACTGTGTACAAAAGACTCGTATAATATGCTCCAACATTAACTATGTTCCTTTTTATTTATAAATTAAAATTGTACATTATCAATTATTTCTCCCCTTTTCCTCTTCATTTTCAGTGCTTGACATAATAACCATCACCTTGTTATTATTATAGCACATTGGGGATGATACATTTTCATCTTCAGTCTTCAAATTTCGAAGTAGAGCTTTTGATCATGGAATAATATAGTTCCCTTCCTATTAATATAGGTGGTAAATGATGGGGACATGTACCTATGGCGAGAGCTAGGCATTAATTCATGGCCTACATTTGCTATTGTTGGGCCCAATGGTAAACTACTTGCTCAACTATCTGGTGAAGGCCGTCGAAAGGTACTGACCAGCTCCTCTGGCTCTCTTACAAAGTTACAAATATGTTTGCATTCTGCTTTCTTATATGTATGTCATATAACTGCAATGTGGTTATGCTTAAATGTGACACAACCATTGTCTACTCATAGTGGTGTGCTATCCATCTAATATTATAATCTTTGTTTGGTTCAATAAGTAATCAAAACTCATTTGAATATGCTCATTCCCACAAAAGGCTGTCTATAAAGGTTAGGTGTGTATTTGTAGGTACAAAAGTCACTAAGTTAAGTACAGCAGGAAATATATTGCCCACGTCTTTATAATGATCTGGTTTAGAATGTGGACCATGAAATATTTGTATACCAACTTTGGTAGAACTTGAAGGATGAAAGAGATGGACTTCTCAAATTAAACAGTCAAAACACTTGAAAGGGAATTGGCACGATCAATGACCAAGTGTCAGTAAATTTGGGGTAATTTGGGCTACCCGTTGGGGATTGGTGGGATATCTACCCCCCTCGGTTAAGTTTACTCAGTATTAAACATCTTTTTTGTGATTCAAAATGCTGATATACTTCCTCAAAATTTCATATACCATCATTTTGCAATCTTAATTCCAAAAATGGGTTTTAGAACTGCTCATAATTCTGCTATAATGTAGGTAGTGCTTGTATTTGCTCAAATTCACTTTATAAGAAAATATGTTAGTCAAGGGAGAGAAAGAGAAAAAACTGTTACAAGTTATTTGGTTTTGTGCAGGATCTTGACAATTTAGTGGAGGCTGCTCTACTGTACTACGGCAGAAAGAAAATGCTAGATAACTCACCACTTCCCTTGAGTTTGGAAAGAGAAAATGATCCACGCTTGATTACATCTCCTTTGAAGTTTCCGGGGAAGCTGGCAATCGATATTGTCAACAATCGGCTCTTCATTTCAGACAGTAACCATAACCGTATAGTATGGTCTCTCTCTAATAGTTAATCTATCTTTCCCTTTTCATTCTGCTATTTTAGCATGCATAAGAACCGGTACTTATGTACTGTAACTGACATTCATCCATCTTAATTATGTCTGAGTTCAGGTGGTAACTGACCTAGATGGAAATTTTATCATCCAAGTTGGCAGCACAGGAGAAGAGGGTCTTCGTGACGGTAAATTTGATTATGCCACGTTCAGCCGCCCTCAAGTAAGTGTCTTGTTGATCCTCTAGCATGATTGTGTGTGTGCAAGTGCATCATCCCATGTTCTGCGTGTGATGTTGGATGCAAGAAATAACCTCATCGTCATTCTTCTGTAGGGTCTTGCATACAATTCAAAGAAAGATCTACTTTATGTTGCAGATACTGAAAACCATGCTTTAAGGTATATGGCAACTACATATTTTAATTGTTTGATAGAGCCCGCTTGCTTCTCTTCAAATGTTATTTATTTGCGTATGGCTTTCTGGTTGTAAGTACTTGCATTTGCAGAAAAATAAAGCTATTTTGGCTTCCAATGCCTGACTTCACATTGATTATCATGTTTCCAAGACCACTAGTTCCAGGACCTGAGTGCATGCATATTGCAGTCTGGAACACAATTTTATGACCCCAGTGGAAGGCTTTGTCTCAATTGGAAAATTATATGGGCACTCCAAAGATGTTCAGGGTTCCAGATCCCCTTTTCATGCTCATAAATTATTTGATAAAAGTTGTTTGGATTAGATTAACTTCGAAATAAGCTGCTCATTAAATTGTCATCTGTGGTTAATGTTTTTTCAGACCCATAGCTTGTCCTACCAACAGGAGTTTAAATGGATCAAAGTTTTGTCCTGCCAATTAGAAAATGAGCTGCGTTTTAGATGTATAATTCATTTGTGAACCAGCAGCTAGCCCTAGAAAGTAGAAATTAGGAGTTCTCCATCCGTAATTTGTATATCAGCTGCCTGCTTAGATTCACCATAATAGTTAGTGTCCTTTCGGGAGCACTGGTTGGCCCTAGACAAAAGGAGCTTCATTAACCGTAGTTTCCCCAAACCCATCCCTTGGTCCAGAATCTGGGACATTGGTACAGTCCTCAATAAGCTATATGGCTTCTTCTTATGCATAGTTGAGACAGTTCCTGGCTTCCTGCACATATAAAATAATAGTTGCAAATTTTTTATTATCTGCCTGGACTATATTCATGGAGTGCAAGCACAGGGACATCTTACAAAGAGCTACAGATGGAGGAACTAATAGTACTATGGATATATGGCAATCCATAAATCCAATGAGATTATGTGAGATCTTAAGCTTATGAAACATTCAGGATGTTATGAGACCATAAATCCAATGAGATTATATGAAATGTTAAGCTTTTAAATGTGCCGTATTTTGTATATATGCACATTACAGAGAACAAAGCATGTGACTAAATTCAAAGTAATTTAGTCAAAATCATCTTATTGTTAAAGCTGAACTGTTGTGTCTTTGAATATCTGGTTAATACTATTTTCTTGTTCTAAGTCTTGCTTCTTGAAAAGTGGGGACAATGGTAGTAGCATTCTTGTAATAGCCTGCCATAACCGTTTCACTGCTATTGTTGTAGGGAGATTGATTTTGTTAATGAGACTGTACGGACTCTTGCTGGAAATGGAACAAAAGGCTCTGATTACAAGGGAGGAGGGAAGGGCGCTACTCAGGCAAGATTGACATACATGAACAGTTTATAAAATGCATTT
This sequence comes from Monsonia emarginata, assembly GCA_036897685.1. Lineage (NCBI taxonomy): Eukaryota > Viridiplantae > Streptophyta > Magnoliopsida > Geraniales > Geraniaceae > Monsonia > Monsonia emarginata. The sequence continues at coordinate 11,100 of JAYMSY010000018.1, read as the reverse complement.
ATTATGGCTCAGGAAAAGTTGGCTCATTCATTTATATGTTTTGTGAAAAGATGTCAGCTTCTATGTCATCGTTTCTATTTTTTCATTAAGAATAAAATAACTTTCTCTGGATATTAGGTATAATATTTAAAGCTTGATGTTGAGTTTGCTGGTAAACTTCATTATATCGACACTCATACATTTAATTATTTCTTTCAGCTCCTCAACTCTCCATGGGATGTTTGCTTTGAGCCAGTAAATGAGAAGGTTTACATTGCAATGGCCGGTCAACATCAGATTTGGGAACACAATACAGTAGACGAAGTTACCAGAGCTTTTAGTGGGGACGGTTATGAAAGAAATTTGAATGGACCAAGGTAACCCAGCGATATTAGAAAGTAAAGGAAGAAATTAAACTTAAGTGCCTGTTATTTGCATACTCTTTAGTGTTTAATGAGCTGAATCCAATATAGACAAAGATGAGTCTAATTTAGAAAATGACAACATTAGGCTCCACCATCGCGGGGTTTGGGAGGGTCATTGAGAAGACAACAAAAATTCAGACAAGAGCTTACTTGATCAAATATAGACAAATCCCAATGGACTGTGTTTGAGTTGATTTCATACTTGCTAAGGGGTATTTGGTATATTGAGTCCAAACAACATTTTTGAGTTAGCTGACTTAATTGAGTGTAATTTGGTTTTATTAGAATTTCAAGCCTTATGCTGCTAATGGCTCTTAACATACGCTTTAGTAGATAGACATTTTCAATTTCCCTCTTACAGCGCGAGTGTAAAAAATGCACTCGCAATGACCAACCAGCAACTCTCTATTAGAGTTCTATCCTCATACACGCACATATATATTGTTATATCAGTCCTCCTGACACTTAATAATTATCTCCATGCATTCCTTTCCCCCCCTTTTGTTCACTTGTTTGATACCCCCAGAGCTTTGACATTAACTATTCTTGTTTACCATGTGGATAGCTCTGCAAGCACATCATTTGCGCAACCTTCTGGTCTCTCATTATCTCCTGGTAATGTTTTGGAAATGTCTTACGGCTTTTGGTGGCTTTAATTATTACTAAAATGCTTCATATCAGGATTTGTCTGTAATAGTGAAAATTATACATGGATGTATTGTATATAATATTTGCAGATTTGAAGGAGATATATATTGCCGATAGTGAGAGTAGCTCAATTAGAGCAGTTGATCTGAAAACGGGAGGGTCAAGACTGTTAGTTGGTGGTGATCCCTTCATTGCAGAGAATTTGTTTAAGGTAATCCTGTTTTGTAGCAACCCACTTTCTTGAACAGAACTTAATTAATTATCTATCCTTTTCTAGTTTCTGTTATATATGTATATCAATTTGCATCGATCAATCAGGATAACTACTATTCCAGACCTATTTGACTGAGTTTTACACTTTTTAACTATTGCAGTTTGGAGACCGCGATGGAAGAGGATCAGAAGTGCTTCTTCAACATCCACTGGGTGTCTTATGTGCAACTAATGGTCAAATTTATATAGCAGATAGTTATAATCACAAGGTAGATGGTGATTACTGAATAAAGCATACGCACTCTTTCAATGACATTTTAAGGTTCCAGAAATTATAAATGCTAAACTTTAACTAATCGTGGCATTTTTTTTTCGTGTCATGCTTCTGGGACTGCTATTCTAGTCATATAAAGGTTGCATGTAAATACCTCGTATTCCATGAAAGGTTGCAGAAATTGTGTGGCTTTATTTAAATTTGCATATATAACATCTTTACAAAAAAAAAAAAAAAAAAAAAAAAAAACAGTAATTAGTACAATGTATCTTAAATTCTTTTTCATTTGGGTAACCAAGGTACTGGGAGGCATCACAGGCTCTGAAGGCTCTCTTTGTACGAGTCTTTTCTAGGCTAGAATGTCCTGAAAACCTAAGACCGTAGGATTGCCAAACAACATATTACCTCATTTGGGGACAACCAACTTCATTGCTTGGACAGTCTTTTTCATGATAAGGGCCCAATTGTGCACTTCAATATCTTAGAGAGTTTAAATAATATCAGAAATTATTCTGCATGTCAGTTGTTTCATTGAAGACAACCTTTGCTGCTATATTATTTCAATAGCGCAAACTATCATTGTTGATTAAATTACTATGCTGCTCATCTTAGTAGCTGAAGTTTTTTACTCTTGTGCTGTATCAAACTTGAAAGATTCATTATACTTTATTTCCTCTTGTAAGGTATTTCGAGGTTATTCTCACATAAACACGCTTGTTACAGTTTGACTGAGGACGGATTACATTGATTTTTAAGACCAACTTCATTTGTAATATTAAATAGTCTTACATCAATGGCATAATTGTTCGAAATACTACTCGACCACGGTCTGACCGCGTTGATTCTCTCTTGTTCTGTTCTGTTTATATTCTAGATCAAGAAGCTAGATCCAGCTAGTAAAAGAGTAAGTACATTAGCGGGGACAGGGAAAGCTGGTTTCAAGGACGGAACAGCACTGTCAGCTCAGGTTGGCAAGTTTTCTTATCTTATCCTATATGGTTATTTTTTCATCAGCAAGTAGGTATAGTATTAATATTAGTAGTACAAAGAACAATGATGTCTTTTTCAGAGGGAAACCGTCAGCATCCATGATTAAGTTACACCAGCAACGGAAATTAAATACACCGGATACAATGTAGGCTAGAACATGTGGCACATTCTGGGGTTAGGCATATATGATGCTCAAATTTGATGTTTTTCTCTTTTATCATATTACTGTCATGATTATGAAGCAGTTTAAAACCACATGAATTTGTAAGAACTTATATTTTAAATGCTCTCTCAACTATGGTAATCCAAGTCAGGATACTGCATGTCAGCAAAAAGCAATCATGATTTTGAACGTCTTTCCTTTTGTTTTCCTTGGACATGATGCTGTTAAAGACATGTTTCCATCCTGGGAATTCATTCTTAAAGATCAAATAAGTGATTTGACATGCTACCCAACTGGAGTCCTTCGATGAAACCAAAATTGGAGGATTAAAATGGTGTTTTCACAGTCAAATTATTGGTTCTGTTGCTGCTCTCACTTGGTAACCTATTTTCTTATATGCTCTTGCAGCTATCAGAGCCAGCTGGAATCATTGAAGGAGAAAATGGTAATGCTCGCTACTTATGCACAACTAAATTGTGAATCGTCTTAAGTGGATATATTAATGAACTGTCATTAGAAGTAATTTCTGTCTTTGCTTTTTTTAAGCTAGCCTTCTGCTCTCTTAATCACTTGAACATAAACGGTTTTTTACTGAAATAAATGAGAATGCGTCATTTCATTTCCTTCTTGAACAACCATAGCCTGCCCTCTTCTCAATTTCTATATATAACATTGTTCGCTTTGTGAGCTTACTTTTTCTATTTATTCTGTGGTTCGCTTCAGAGGATTGATCTGTCGGACTATTGCCATAACAATAATCTAATAAAATGTTCCTGTGCTTATCAGTGCACATTTGAAGGAAATCTAAAGCTGAAAATAACTTCACTGAACTTGTTCTAAATTCTGTTCGTCTTACTTTTACTGAATACTATTCTCGGGTTTTCTCTCCAATAGCCTAACTGTTTTTTTATATAGATAAACCGCCACTGCGGGATTTGAACCCATTAATTCAAGTGGTCAACCACTTGAACTAGCAGGCCAAATGGCCTAACTGTTGTATTCTACTTTTACTTTTGTTGTCTGTGTTGTGGCATGTTAGTTTTCATCAAACCACAAAAGTGTCATACATCAGATTTGGAAGTTAAAAGGACTGTGAAATCTATATGCAAACAGCTTTATATCTTGTGATCTCTGAAGCTCCTATTTGCACTCAAACAGCCATAAAAGTAAATCGGAAACTTGCCCTTTAATTTAGGTGAATCTTCCAATCTATTTAACCTACAAATGAATTGGGTAATTTGCATATTTTCTTACCCCTATAGATGTATGATACAGTTGAGAAATTATTAATGCATATGACTGGACTTTACAATGTGTGCTCTTTTCATGATGAGCTCATATTGAAGTATTGCTTAATTTCTTGCAGGCAGAATTTTTATAGCTGATACAAATAACTGTGTGATTAGATACATGGACTTGAACAAGGAAGAAGGTGAACTGGAACTTCTTACTTTAGAGCTGAAAGGAGTTCAACCTCCTAATCCAAAGTCTAGATCTTTGAAACGCCTAAGGAGGAGAGCATCAACTGATACACAAACCATTACCGTCAATGGGGGTTCATCCAATGAGGGCAACTTGACTCTTAAAATATCATTACCTGAGGAGTACCATTTCTCAAAGGTCTCTCTCAGTCCAATTGTTTAATTAAGATTGTCATAATTTTTATCTTCACCAATGACAATGTTGCATATAATAGTAGTGAATTAATCCATACTTTTTTTGTCCTCATGATTATCTATGCAGGAAGCACGTAGTAAATTCATTGTTGACGTCGAGCCTGAAAATTCAGTGACCATTGATCCTTTGGATGGATATCTCAGTCCAGAAGGATCTGCAATACTTCACTTTAAGAGATCATCCCCCTCGGCTGCAATGGGGAGAGTGAGTTGCAAGGTATGCAACATCAGATTAATTTACTAACTTGAACACGAGAGAAAGTGAATGAATTCTGTAAGTATATCATTTGCATCTTTGTTCGTTCAATTCCTTTGCCTTGTAGTATAATAAACAAGAAAAAAAATCCTTTTTTCGTAACATTCAAGTGGATGCTTCATGCTTGGGCATTTTGCACTAAGAAAATTGTCAGTTCTCTCGATTTTTCATTAGTCCCGTACAGGATAGAACTTGTTGGTATATATGATCCTGATTTCAAAGATCAGATTTTCTGTCTTGCTAATGGATTTTGAAGATTAGTGAAAATCACAAAGCAAATCAGATATCAGCACAACATTGAGGCTAAGTTCATATGCCAGTTCGGGCATCTGACTGATTTGACTGGTATTTACAGGTTTATTATTGTAAGGAAGATGAGGTCTGTTTATACCAATCCCTACTATTTGAGGTTCCTTTCCAAGAGGAAGCTCCGGACTCTGCCCCAGCAGAAGTTACACTAGAGCACACCGTGAAGCCCAGAACATCAACTGGTACGGGCAGTTTACAGCTACCCGTAGGCCTCTGACAGAAGCATTGTGCACAAAAATACTGTAAGATTAATTCCTCTCAAAATACTATGCATTACTCATAAATATTTATAGGTTTCATTTCATTTTCTTCGAGAGTTGCCTGTAAAGCTTAAACCCTATTACCATGCCTCTGTATGCAACAATTGAAGCATCTTATTCTATATTGTTCGAGACTGTAGTTACGTAACTTACATCAGCAATCTCTATTGTATATACTTACGCTTCCACATAGTCCTTGTGAAAAAAAAACCATGTTGCAATTCTGGGAACGAGAAAAAGTTAATCATTAATATGCATTTTAGAATTCAGCTTTGGATTCTTTTTACAATTAGTTAACAATGATTCAATGATTGTCATTGTTATCATTGTTTTGGGGATAAGCAAGGAATGACTTGCTCATCAAGGTACTGCACACACTCGTGCGAGCGCTTGTCTTTTGTTGCTTAATGATGATATAATGGTCAATTATTTGGCACTGATACAATGTTCTTGATTTATTAATTAACAGTTAAACGCCCTACATACCTAGCAGCAAATAATTTATCAGATAATTACAATCTGTGAACTGTGCATTGTGTCTCTGACTAAACAATGCAGGTCCAGCTCCTATATTTTAAGCTGTAAGTTGCTTTATAGTATTGCAGATCACAGCTGGAAATGGGTTGTACCACCAAATCCCTTGTTTATCCAATCCTCAATATTCTTCTGGTTATTTATCGTAAAGAACTGTAGGTATGACTATGTTTGAGGACATAAACTCTCCAACTAATTAGTTTATGGCTTATTGACCAGTCGATAACTCTTGTAAAGTTGTTTGACAAGTTTAAGTTTTGTTTTAATAAACTCGTAAAATAAGCTCACAAGTTTATTTTGTCAATTATACTCGTTAATTTTACTATTATTTTTCAAAATATAAATAACTTTTACGTCATTTTATACATATCAGCTCTCTAATGACTAATTTTGGTAAAATAGTCAATGAAAACAGTTATCTTTTCATCTTCAGCTTCAACCCCAACTGAGTTTCTAGCTCGATGTGCCAAACATATCCATTAATTATTGCTCCACCTGTTCGAAAATGAGTGTCCAATTCGACTATTTTGAAAGATTGAGATTTTAAAATTTTGGTTTTACTTTCCATCATCTACCCTCATATGGCATTCAATCTCCATTTTAACTACTAATTGAGGGGTAAAATTGTCATGTACAATTTACTACTAAAAATAAAAATAAGACACTTATTATAGAAATACTAATTTTAAAAATGAGACCCTTATTTCGGAAACGGAGAAAGTATCTAGATTTATATGCATGATGTATTACATTCTCAGGGCTGAGCCTTTGCAGTTGATATCACAAGGTACTCAACTGATATGCTTTCTAGTGACTCCAAATTGAGATTTTTTATATGGTGTGTTTAATAAAATGATATTGATAGCTTAGTTAGTTGTGTTTGTTTAGCTAGAAAATTCCATGAAAATTGGAATTACATGTTGCATTTTGAGAAACAAATTAGGGGCCAACCACCTCAACTATCCTAGAAACTTGCATATGATGTGTTTGTTGCACATGGAAGTGAAACACAGGGCTTTGTTAGCTTATCCATTCAACCTTTCATATAAAAAAATATTGCTTGACTTAAACAGGAGAAATTAATAATTGAAGGATTAAATGTCCCGGGGTTTTATTTAATTAAAAAAAAACCCATGCTAGGGGTCATATATATTAAATTACTTGTCGTATTCGATCACGGGTTCTTAACCATAATTTGATCCATTATTAGAATGGTGGTTGTCGTCACGTTGCTATGCTATCGGTTGTTACTATTATGACTTTTGTCGGCTGTTATAAAAGTAGTCAAAATTAGCATTGACTGTCATGCAGTTTGGCGAGTTGTAATGCAATTCGTTGAGCTGCAACCCTCTAAAAAGACTATTTTTGATCAAACACTAATCAAAGTTTGAAGAAAAAAGTATAGCTCGTCGACCTGCAACATGATTACAACAAAAAATAAAAGTCTCCTACTGTGAGAACATCTGCCATCGACTATTGAGCCCAAAAATTATATGGGGCAGTCAAATGTTGGTTGCTCAATTATCATAGGGTTAGGGTTTCAATCAATTATTTATAATTAATTGGTAGAGTAGTTAGCTAAATGGATTAGTATTGGGATTTGGGATTCATATTTTATGATCAATATACAAGAGAAGGCAAATGGATCATCTTTCTTGAGTGCGTGTTTGGTTAATATACTTGGAGTGAAGTATTTTTTTTAACAGAGGTGTATATATAGAGATTGATTTCGGTCAGATTTGATGAAATAATATTACTTATTTCGTTTTAAAATAAGTAATCAATTTTTGAAAATAATTATTTCAAAATAGAAATCTCATTTTTATTTTAGATAGTAAATTAATCATGAATTATCCATTGCATATCTTTACAAAGTGTCTCATTTTTATTTTAGATATTAAATTAATCATAAATTATCCATTGCATACCTTCGTAAGTGTTAAATTTGAGACATGATGATACATAAGGAACGAAAAGTGAAAATTCTTAATTTTACAAATTGTTAAATGAGACACTTAATTTGAAACGAAGTAACGTGTACCGAGGATGTAGTTAGTTGAACAAAAGTGTGGGTGGAATGAAATTTTAAAAAAGTGTAACGACAAAATTGCCCTCAAATTTAATGGGCAATATACTCATCTGAAGTCCAATAAATAAAAAAACCACATTCTTTCTTCGTTGTGTTCCAACAGTGGACCGTATAAGAGAACAAATGAGGATGAGAAATGTACATGCAAAGCCAACTTCTTAAGACGCAAGCAACTCTAATGGTATTTTCCAAACAAATCATTTATTTACGTTATCACTTTTGTAGATAATGGTCATTTAAATAGTTGACCATCATTCTTAACCACAAAATTAGTTATTATATTAGTCATTTTTCAAAATAATAACTATAGTCAAGTAAAGTGTGAAGCATTGTTTATATAATCTGTTCCAGACAATAGTTGACTCCAGAAATATAGTTTTACTTTCTAATACATCAACCAAAAATCAACAAAAACACTTCCAGTCACCAATATTTGGAAGAACAGAAAGGAATGAAGAATTGAGGGTAGTACATGAACTTTAAAATCTGCTGCTCCAAATGACCCAACACCTCTTTTGTGGTTCATCACAACAATCTCTATTCTGAGCATAAAACAAAAAACAAAAAGAGAAATGGAGTTGTAAATCTCACTTTCACTCCAAAAACTACAAAATTGCTTCTTTTGGGAAAGCAAATTATTGGTAGATTCAATTCATGATGGAACAATCTCAAATCAGGGAGGTAGTTATATTTTTCTTTTATACAAAATTATAAAATAAATATGTTGGGATAGGCTGAATCTGGTCCCATTTATATGCACTAAATCTTTTTTGGCTTAATTTTTAATGTTGAAGTGATTTAAAATTGTGATTGGGTTTGACATTGAAGCTTGTCTGGTTCAAGGAGGCAACCTTGCTGGAATGACATGATTTTGTGAGTTTTTTTTTTCTCTTTCTCATTTTTTTTCCACAGCTATAGCTTAAGTTGTATATATAATGCCATTTAGTGGGTCTAATTGCTCATGATTATGAAGCTTTTAAGTGATGAACTCGATTTTAGAGACTTGCATAGATAATTACTCTCATTTCAGTCGTTTTTTTGCATGCTTATGCTTATAAACTTGTTCATATTCTGGATTAGAAAAATCAAGGAGTTGATGATCGATGTTAAATCGTTTCAACATATACAAACTAATTTTCATTTGAACTCTTGATTTCTTGTGATATGGGAAATCAGATATTCAATGAGTTCATTGTATGAAGCAAATATAGAGTGGAGAAAGAGGAGAATTATCTTGTCTTTAGCAATTTGATACAAAAATAACATAAACATGTAAAACAAGATAAATACAACAAACAAAAAAAAAGATTATTTTAAGCGTCAAGGGAGGTGTTTGGTGCCAGATTTGGCCTAATGGTAAAGGTACTATGCTTACAACCTTTTGGTGAAATAGATTTTCATGTAATATGTACCTCTTTCAAAAAAAAAAAGAGGAGGTGCTTAGGGCCCGTTTAGTTGTGGAAAAATATTTTGGGCTCGTTTAGTTGTGGAAAAATATTTTTTCTTTCTGTTTCTATTTTTCTTTTTTGTTTTCATATTTCCCTTTTCTATGGAAAGAAGGGAAAAATTAAAAAACATGTTCACTTGTTCAATTTTCTGTTTTTCCAACTTTCATTTTTATCATTTTTTGTTTACAAACTAATCAATCCAGAATAAAGAAAACTATAGAATTATTATCAAATCAATTCATATAAGAATAAATATGAAGATAACCAAGTAGAATATTCAATTTTAATTAGTGTGTGTATATACATATATTGAAAGAAATTAGTACATTTAATTAAAATTAATATATTTTGTCATTTTAAAGGTACATGTGTGGTGTATGAAGAGATTCCATAGTAAGAAGTGTTGGAAAACAAAAAAATGAATAAAAATGAAAATTTTTCATTTGAAAAAACATCAAAATCTTGTTTTCCATTTCTAGAGAAAATTTGAAAAAATGGAACACAAGTTTTTCCAAATGAAAAAATGTACAACTAAATGCATTTTTCACTTTTCTTTTGAAATTTTTTCCAAAAAAATGGAAAATTTTACATAACTAAGCGCACCCTTAATTTTTGTAAATAATCAAATGAAACATATATTTTGGAACGAATGGAGTATTTCAATTTTGATCATTTGTGTGTTCAATTTTCATTTATCATGATCTCAGTTAGGGATCGTTTTAATTACATTGTTTAATGGGTTTTTTACTCTATGTCGCCACGTGTCTAATCCATTATCATCTCATCCAAAATCCAATTACATGTCACTACGTGTCCAATCCACTATCACCTCATCTAAAATATTGGTTTCCAATTCCATGTCGTTACATGTCCAATCCGCTATCACCTCATCTATCTACAATCTAGGCATTCAATTACATGTCGCAACATGACCAATCTATCCATAACTTGTACCCCAAGTTAGGTGTTGCCACTTACATTTTATTTACAAATTTCACCACTATTAGTTCTATAAATATCCACAATTTAGAGCATTCAAAATCTCACATTTGTTTCTACTCATCCTTACACCAAACAACTCCATTCATCTTCACTTCACAGTCCACCAAAAGTTTAAGAGTGCAATTTCATTTCTCCTAACCACAATGGACCCACGAAATGATGATTATTTGTATTTGTTAAGACAACATCGGGTAGCAAGTGTTTGTTGTCAACAAGTAAAGTCTTATGTTTTTCACTAATAGTTATTTCTGTACATTCAATTTTATTTCTTCTTTCATAATGTTTTAATGACACTTTCTATCTAGGATGACATTACGACAATTGCTAGACACTCGAGCTATTTGAATCCACCATGTACAGAAATCAAGAATTGTCTGGTTGCATGGGGTTTTGAGGGTATCATCAAATCTCTTTGTGGGATAATTGACAATCATCTTATAACTGCATTAGTTGAGAGATGGCACCCGAAAACTCATTCGTTTCATTTTAATGTGGGTGAAGCCACAATTACCCTTGAGAATGTAGTCCGTATGCGAGGGTTAAAAGTCGATGGCCCTCTCTGTTGTTACCAATTTACCGAATTTCAGGGATATTGAGCAATTAACGGAAGAAACTTTAGGTAAATAAGTTTTCGTACACATCAGCTTTAATTATGCAACATATTTGTTATTCTATACAACTAATATATGAATTAAATTTACAGGGAAGATTCCCCCTAAAAACAAAATGGTGGGAAAAAAGTACTTTGCAGTTGGCTAAAGGAAGAGTTTCCATATGAGAATAGCTTGATAGGTGCGACATTGCAAATGATCCAACAATACTCGCAGGCATACC
>JAYMSY010000017.1:0-22492 GCA_036897685.1 Monsonia emarginata | reverse complement strand
TGATTGTTCCACTGCTTGAAAAGGAGTACCGAAGTGCAACAAGAAAGCTAAACGGAATAAACCTGGAACTCAGGTCAGTGGTTTCACTTGAAGCTACATATTGCTAGAGAGAACTTGTATGGGTGAGGTGTGGGGATTCTAGACTAACAGATTATCTTTGTTTTATCTAATGTGGCTTTTATAAATCCTTTTCAGTTTATTGTTTTCTTTGTATTCAGCACCTTAGATGAAGCGAAATTGAAGGAGAAAGGGAGAGCTTTTCATGATTTTTTCTTGACCAAGGTTGTATCAGATAGAGCACTACATTTTTTTTACAAGTCATGCATTGAATAGTTCTTGTCAATATCTTGTTTTCTTTAATGTATAGACATTCGACTTTTATTTTTATTTTATTTATAGACATTTGACTTACTTCTGATTTGAGTAAGTTTTATGCTTCAATAGCTGACCCACACATCAAAGTTTTTTTTGCTTTATTTTGCATTTACTGATTATGTTTAACCACGTGTTAACTATGCAGTTGTCATTGCTTTTGAAAGGGACAGTCGTTGCACCTCCAGATAAATTCGGTAAATGATCTCTGTATTGCTTATTAATTTGGATAATGAATCCTTCGTCAGTCCATCTATCACATTTTGAATCTTAAATCATTGTTCAAGGTTGTCTTGGAGGTTCATGAACACATTTATTTCGTGTCTCGGGTGCAGGGGAAACATTACATGATGAGAGAACTAATGGGGGAGCTTTTGTTGGTACTGATGGTCTTCAGTTCCCACAGAAGTTAATACCTGTAAGCTTCAATGGTGGCTGATCCCAATGTCTTTATGAAAATGATGTATTTGCATCATTGATGTTTTGCATGATGATTAATGGGTACATCAAAACCGTACCTTGAGATCCGAGCAAAAAGGATTCTGAGGTTTGCAGGTCGTAGCTGATTTTTTTTGTGATGGCTTCATAATGTGGTCTTTATTATTTTTATTTTCCAGAATGCTGGGATGCGTCTTTATGGAGGTGCACAGTATCATCGTGCAATGGCAGAATTCCGTTTTGTCGTGGGAGGAATCAAATGCCCTCCTATTACACGTGAAGAAATTGTAAATGCATGTGGAGTTGAAGACATTCATGATGGAACAAACTATTCTAGGTAGTATGTGGCAGTATGATGCACACTATAGTATCTTTTACAGTCTTACTTACACTTACTGTTTTTCCTATTCACTTTTGGGAAATCAGGACAGCTTGTGTCATTGCGGTGGCCAAGGCTCGTGATACTTTTGAACCATTTCTTCATCAGGTGACAGTTGGTTTTATGTGAATTGATTTCTTATTTTGGGTATTGAATTGAACTGGAGTGTAATTGAATTAATTGATGATATCTTAGTTTTTCATCTTTTGAATATGATTCATTTCTACCAAGTTTATGGTTGATAGACATTTAGATATGTGAAAGTTAAGACTTCTTTATCTGGTACAGTTGGGTTGCAGGCTCTTGCACATCCTTAAGAGATTGCTTCCTATCTCTGTCTATCTCTTACAGGTATGAGTGTGTAACTTGTTATCTTTGTCTTCAGTATTTATACAATTACTTAAGCTATTGAGTGAGTTATTTGTTTGAATTATACTATTGCAATTTATTTTTTCCTACCTTACATTGTTCCTAGCAGAAAGATGGTGAGTATCTAAGTGGCCATGAGGTGTTTCTCAGGCGTGTTGCTTCTGCATACAACAACTTTGCAGAATCTACTGAGAGAGCATGCCGTGAAAAGTAAGACACCTCTTCTAGCACATACTACCTATAAGTTATTTCAGTTGCACATACCATAATGAAGCTGGACCAGCTGGTTGAATTAAACTGAGATTATGCTAGTGTTTTTTTCCCCAAATGATTCATGCCTAATATCTAACCAATTTATAGCTCATGGAGGATGAATGGCTCGGGTAAAAGAAATTGACAAGAAATGTTGTAATTTTGTAATATTGAACTTTGTACTATAAGATGAACTGAAACTAGTATATTTTCTTGTTGTGCTATGTTTTTCTGCAGATGTATGGAGGATTTAGTGAGCACTACTCGATACGTAACCTGGTCCCTCCATAACAAGGTTAATATTCAGATGGTTACTAGTGGAAATTTCTACTCTGGAAACAAATCAACATGCCATTTCATGATCCATTTTCAAATTTGTGAAGATGTCCATGAAAATGAGAGTGAAACCATTACATTTTAGTTGTGCATTTATTGCTCTGCTCAATTAACTTTTGATTTATAATACTGTAGAACCGAGCAGGGCTACGTCAATTTTTAGACTCCTTTGGTGGAACAGAACACTCTGCTTCAGGTGGCAATTCTACGCCTGCTGGTCTTCCCCAAGAGTCATCATCTGCCAATGAGAAACAGGACTCCAAGTCAAGGCCAGATGTGAAACTCAGTCAGTTAGCCACAGGCATGGACACAAGCACTTCAATTCAAACAACAGAAACAAGGCTCGCTGACCTCTTGGATAGCACCCTCTGGAATAGGAAGCTTGCGCCTTCTTCAGAAAGAATCGTTTATGCTTTGGTGCAACAAATATTCCATGGCATAAGGGAATATTTCTTGGCTTCAGCAGAACTAAAGGTCTCTCTCTCTCTCTCTCTCACACACACACACACACACATTTATATGTATGCAGGCATGCATATATAGTTGTTGTCAAGTACTCCCTCCTTTAGAAAATAAGTGTCCCATTTGACTATTTGCAAAAATTAAGGGTTCTCACTTTTGTGCTTGACTTTCCCTCATTTGCCCCTTGTCTACCACCATGGCTCCAATTTTACTCACTCATAAAAAGGGATACAATTGGTAATACATGGTAAAATTGCTACCTAAAATAGAAATGGGACACTTATTTTGAAACGGAGGGAGTACATTTTTTCATTGACAAGTGACAACTTATCCAACATTATTTGGTTTGTGAATCTTATGTTTTTGCAGTTCAACTGCTTCCTTCTAATGCCTGTTATAGACAAGCTGCCTGCACTCCTCCGGGAGGACCTAGAATCTGCTTTTGAAGATGATTTGGATACTGTTTTTGACATCACTAACCTGAGGCACTCCTTAGGGCAGCAGAAGCGAGAGACTGAAATAGAGCTGAAAAGGGTATCGATTCTCTTCCCGGTCCATTCTGGAACTGTAGATCTTGTCCTTTTATCTGTAAAGTTGATTCCCATATTCTGCTGGTTTTGCAGATTAAGAGGCTGAAAGAGAAATTTAGACGGATACACGAACAGCTGAGTTCGCATCTGACCATGTCAAAGCCACCTACTGCATCTGGTTGAGAATGACAAATGTTTAAGATACACAAGCATGGCAGTTATTTGTTATTGCCCCCAAACCTTAGTTTTGTCATGGAGTAATGATTTGTTAGTCGAGTATTCAAGGCTCTAGTGAATCTCATATTGTCTAGATTAAAATAGGTACGAGAATTCGAACTAGAGATATTATGCTTATTGCATGAAGTTTTTGTCACATATTCCACAACTCTTGGTGTTATATGTAGGGCTAATTATTTGGTCAAAATCGTCCAAGGATAAGAAAAGTTGGTCCAAGAATGAGAGTTGAGTTGTCCCCTCATCCACGTCCTCCCATTTTTGCTCATAAACTCGACAGAGAACCCATTTACCAGTATTGGGTTGGGACTAGGTGAGGATGAATGAGGAAGGAGACTGTACACTCTTGCATGATCCAAGTGGTTTAGATGGTGGCCGGACCATGGTGAAACACATAATATTTCTTGACTCCGCGGATGAAGCTCCTTAATAATGTCCAATGCTTCCCAATGGCCATTGCAGCACTTGCACTTTTCATGCGCCCTCCTCTTTTTGCTATACAGGTACCATTGATTTCCCTCCCTCAACGCCTTACCTGTCCATGCATATTAATTATACAGATACAAAATTCAAATTTAATTTCCATTTGGAGGATATAAATATAGATATAGAATAGAATAATAGCGTACCGTTGAGTTGCCAAGGATGGTATGAATAGAGATGGAGATGAGGAATAACATTGGAGGCTGCTGTGGCTGTTGTGTTGCGGCTAAGGAAATGAAGAAGCTCCTCGTCACTTGGGTAAAACCTGGAGCCTGGTGGTGGTGGCAACTTAAAGTTGTTGCTGTATTTGTACTTGTCCTCTCCCATGAATTGATTGATATTCATTCAAGCTTCAACTTCAAGACCAACAACACTAGGCAGTCACTTAATTATGGAAGGACTCATCTGATCTGGTGTGGATTGATTCGAGGGTTGAAGGGAAATACTGGAGTACTATTTATAGATCAATGGAACTCTAACTGCCCAACTATAGCTTTTAAGCTTATATCATCTCATCTATCTGCCTAATATCCTTGCCTTGCGCCATCTACCTATGCATGAAATCTCTGTATACATACATGCATGTAATAGCATACAATATTGTGTCTAATTTCGTGATTCATGACAATTTGTACTTGAGAGTCACTCTGTATTTGCATATGAATACATAGTACATACACTGGAAAAAGATGGAAAACATGTCCTTTTGTTTTGTTGGTGGGTTATGGCTTCCCCAGGAGGTGGAGCTAACTTAGTTAGGGGTATTAATTGTATTGTGTCAAGGACAAATTAAAGTCCAGTAGTTATCAAAATTCTCAAAATAAATTTAATATGTATACTTTATACCACGTTGAATAACTCATTTCTATTTCCAATTAATTTAATTGTTTATATGAGGTTTGGAGTCTCTATCAAGCATCATCCCACTTGCTTTGTAAGCCTCCATCAGGCCAAAGTAACATCATCGGAAAATCAACTTCAAATGAAGAACTATCTATCCATCTCAAGCTTATTACTACAAAACAAAATACTAGTAGATAAATGGAGCATATTATGCAGACAATCTGAGTAAAAAAAGAAGAATTCACACATGAAGACCTTGTGAGTGGCTGGGCCTTATCTTGGGCATTGGGCTGTGGCCCAAATATAAAAACAATGCACCAACACATCCACCAATTAAGAACTGTACTGAGTGTGATTTGTTGCTTCTTCACATCACAGCCTTACCAAAGCGGAGGGCCATATTAATTTGCTGCTCATGGTTTCTAACACGTAGATAATAATGAAAATCTCATGCAGTGGCTCAAGGATGAAAAGCAAGGTCAAGGTCAAGGTCAAGGTCAGAGAGAGTGAGTGCAATGCTTTTTTGAATTTCTTCTTTGGTGTTTGCAGTGTACACTACAGATTTGTGTGCCGCAAATACAATTTACTCTCAACACAGCGCACACCAACACTACTAGGAGTAATAAATAAGTGGGACCAAAGTCACATATGCAAATTACCAATAGTCAGAAATACATTACCCTTTATCTTACTCTAATCAACTATTACTCCTTTCTTCCGACTCAAAACAATAAGTGTCTCGTTTATAGTTTAGTTAGTAAATTAGTTATGAATTATCCCTCCGTTAGTTAAAAAGAAGACAAATTGACCCATGAGAGCAAAACTAAGGTTTAAAACTAGTCAAATGAGACACAATGTATAGAAGAGCTTCTGCCATTGATGAGAACTTTGCTTGATGGTTGGTTAATGGTTTAAGTCTTGAGAGCTTCTGTTCTGATGTAACCAGTCTTATTGCATGAGCTATGTAAAAGTCTTATTCCAATTAGAGGAGCACTATACTATTGGAATCTGATCTGATGAAGTAAGTGCATTAGCTTCCATTCCAACCACATATGTAATACAGTATGTGATTGAATTGAAAGTTGGACTTTTTATTTACTGTAAAAAGAAATGGAAAACCAGTCAAGACCAAAGACTCTTTTTACTGTGAAATCTCCATTTACTGTATTTTAATGGATGAGATGAGACAGACATGAGTGTGTGTAGCAGTAGTTGTAGTTCCTTTGAATTTGATGACATATGCATCCCACAATAGCATAGGAGTATATTATAGACAATCACATTCACACTCAATTGGTCCCCACACACATGCATAATACTCATTCATTACTTTGAATAATCAACAACAACAACAAATAGAGTAATAACACAGCCAAAGGTGAATCCATAAACACTCAATCTCCCCCACCACCATTTTCACCTTCAAAAGTTTCTCCCACGCTTTATAATAGAGTAGAGTTGTATTGTTTGTATGCTAACATGGTGATGGTGTGCTTGTTAGAGTGAGACAGACATGACAACAGCCTAAAATCAGTAAACAGAAGAGAAATATTCATGGGACCCAGATTTACCTAACGCCCGCGCATGCACAAAATCCACGCTCCTTCCTTTTCCAGCACATCCACCACTATCCCCTCCACGCCTGCTTCTTAAACGCTAAAACACAATCATTCCTTCTCCTTCAACCAAACTTCCATATCATCATCCCCATAATCATTCATTCATTTATATGCAACTCAAGTAAAAAGGTAGCCATCTATTGTTCGTTATTGAATCCAACTCCACCCCCTGAGTTGTGGCTTTGAACTTCAAGTTGCTCTCTAGAACCCTCAATGTCTCCCGAATCCTTTCCCTTTTTGCTCCCTTCTCACCTGAGATGGAACCCCTTTCATCTCTTCCTCGTGGCAGAGCTTGATTCCAAGTTGTAAGATTCAACCGGCTTTGCTGAAGTGGCAGTGTCCATCAGGGACTTTCTGTGCCAACCATTGACAACTTTTTGCCTTTTGTTTGAGTCAGAAACCTCTTCTGTGATTCCCTCGTGTTGTTCCTGCTCCTCATAGTTCACCACATTTGCCGTGTTGAGCACCTGCCTTTTCTTCGGGAAATTGAAGCTCCATACCTCCTTCGTGACATCCTCAAACTGCTCTTCTTCGCCATAACTTCCTACATTCAGCATTGGGGAATGACCGGTACTCCTTACTTCATCATCTTCATCGCTGCATTCGTCATCAGAGGAGTAAAGCAAGGCGTTTAGTTCCTCTGTGTCTTCATGCATCGTACTTTCCTCACATCCACAGTTATCGGCAGATTCAATCTGATCCAATCTAGGTGCCTGTTCACCCTCGTGCAGACCATAATGACACGTGACCTTCGTGGATGCAATAATTGGAGTTGTCACGAGAGGACAAATTGAGCTATATATTAACCTTGTATCTGTCCCACACTGATCAAAGATGAGGAATTTCTTCTGAGAAGAAACAGGAAGTGCATTTGGTAAAGCCTTCCCAGGAAGCCCGTGAAAATACTCAGATTCCTTTTCTTTGAGATATGGCGCTACTGCAGAAAGCAAGGTCTGGTAGCACGGGGGAACACAATGCAGCAACCCATGAGCTTCAGTCGTTTGCTCCGTTCTCAGACTCGGAATGTTGGGTTCTGCAGACTTTTGGAATGCCATGTCCGAAGATAGCAGTCCAGTGCCAGAGTTCATACATGCTGGCAAATTTTCTTCTTGCTTGGGCTCAAGCAACAGGTTCATGCAATTTTGATTAACCCATTGCCAAGCAGACTGCTGTAGACAAGGCCAAGACTCGTTGGCCTTAACCATCCAACCAATACAATCACCTATAGACAGAGATTAATAATCACTGTAAAGATTTCTGAAAATAACCCAATATGTTAACTGCAATGATCAGCGAGAAACTGAAGCATACCAGGAGATGGAGGGTTCTTCAATCCACAAAAGTTCAATTTAGTATCTTTTTGAAAGAGGTTATTAAAATGGGAAACTACAAAATCCAGCTCAATGTAAATACACGAACGTGAAATGAATCTACGTTACAGGCTTTAGCAAATGTCGGAAGTACTCGGCCTGCAAAATACCCAACAAATAAAAATAGCATCACTATTGTGAACTACATGCACTGAAGATTGAAGTTCATTGAATTGTAAGAAAAAAGCCGGTTGAGTGTTGAGACATTCTGAGTACAAATTTAAGAATACAAGGAAACAGATAAGTAACACTTGTGTTATAGACTTAGGACTAACCTGGCAATCCTGCAAAGGTTGAAAGCATTCAATGACTCTAACTATAATGGTAGCTCTTCCTGCAATTCCACTTTCATGTTTCAATGCCCGGAATCTTGTTCGACTAGCTGCTTGGCACACCATAACGTCTTAAAAATCAAACGAACCACTCAGTCTATTACCAAACTGATCAAATGCCGGACGGAGAACTGATGTGAGGCAGAAGGAACAACAAAGCCGATACAGGAAATAAAGAAAATGGAAAGTAAATCAGAAGGAACTGATCTCTCTATATACTCAGCTAATGTAAATATCAGAAGACAACACAAAAGAGTGGTTGGACCCCATGAAAAAGTACAAGAAAGTGATAAACTTGAGGGAAAAAAAATGGAATTTGTTGGAAGAGGCATCTACAAAATGACCCTGCAATACAAGTTCAAGTGCACAACTTTGCGAAACACATCAATTGATAGACCCAACCAATGCATATTGCTTTGCTTCTCCGGGTTATTGTATGAATACACCAGTATCTACACAGCAGATATCACCAATATTCCCCAAGTTCCTGACCTGCAGATAGTATCAATAACACCAGTATGAGAATGAACTTTGAAGATCATCACATAAACCAATTAAAAACTCCCCAGCTATTGTTAAAAATAGTTTTACCAGAATTCAACCAAGATAATTAATTTCTGAATCTAACCAAGTAAACAACCACTTTCCATATACAAATTACACCTTTACCAGTTACCACCACCACCAACACAACAAACCTAAACTAAAGTGAAAAAAAAACTATGTTCATAAACTGAGTTATGTTGCTCACTTGGTTTATGACAGAACTGAATCAAAATGTTTTATTTCCTAATCCTCATTTTCTCACCAACAAGAAAAGTAACATTGGATCTCCTCCACAATAACATTAACAAATCACTTCAAAAATAGAAATTCGCAGCCAATTCTACACACACAAAAAAGTAACCAGCAGAAACATGCATATATAGGATTAAAAAAAATTTCTTGGGAACCAAACAGGAAATAAAGGAAACCCATTATGGGTTTTACTTCCTGAGAACCCAATTCAATAAACAGCAAAGGCTCCCTCTTTTCTTCCATAGCATTAAACAGAAAATGAAAGGGAACCCAGAGAGGGAAAAAAAAACAGAGAACATAACAAAAGTCAGAAACCTACAGAAGAAAGTGACGAGGAAGCAGAGGAAATCCAATTGCTCAAAGAGGTGAAATCTAAGGATTGAGGGGGAGAGCAGCAATGAGTGGATACACAGAACAACTATTCAAAGAAGTGAGACGTGTATGATTGCTAGGATTAAATAGAAGCTGTAGTGACCATTTTACCCCTTGGTGTCATAATTAACCAAACTTCCTTTTTTGAGTGCTTCATCAACTCAAGTGGTTGGATTCTAACCTTCTGTAATTGTCTTTCTTTTTTCTTACTTAAAACATGCACTACTAGTATATTTAGTTTCACATTTTTACCAGAAAAATACAATTTACCATAAATCATAACACTAATCCATTCAATAAAGAGCCCCTCCCCTGCTGTCACAATTACAAACATTATTTAGTTAATAGCTATCAGAAAGAATAATCTCATCTCATCGATACAGTCTTCTGGAAAATTTGAACTTTATTTCAAGAAAAAAAATGAACTTGATGCACTGATATATAGGTAAACCAAAAGCATTAATACCAGCTCTTTTGGCATCAATTCTGCCAGCTAATGCCAAACATCACTGAATCATTAAGAAAAACAACGCTTCTTGTAATACAAGTATTCATAACACTGAGATAACATGTAATCATGTAAGTCCATAGCAAAGTTTATTCAGAGGAGCCACATCTCTCTTCTACGATCATCTCTACTTTGCCCCTAGAACTTCAATCTCGAAGTCCAAAACAGAGTTGGGCTGTATTCCCCATGCTGGAAATCCGCCAGCTCCATAAGCATAATCCGGGGAGCACTAAAAGTTCAATGAGAACAACAATCATAAATTCGATGGAATTATGTATATTGCCAACCTATGATTCTTTGTAAGACTGCTAAGTGACAAGGGCAGAAAATATAACATATGCATTACTCACACAAGTGTTAACACACTATTTTAATTGATATAGAACTTGTTCGTGATTGTGGCGACAAAGCCTAAAACTATTATCTTGAACTCAAGAGGCACTGGTAGTAGCAATGAGGAGTTGAGGACATTTATAAAACACAAAGCTACAATATTCCAAAATAAGAGTCCAATTTCTAATAATAGTTTGTTCCAAAATAAGTCTCATTTATATTTTAGGTAGAAAATGTACCATGAAGTACCCATTGTATCCTTCCATAAGGGACAAATGATGGAAAGTCAAGTACAACAGCAAGAATCCTTAATTTATGCAAATAGTCAAATATGACACTTATTTTCAAAAGGAGGGAGTTGTATAGTAGAGTGAAGGCCAGCAGGGCTGAGGATGATAGAGCATATATTGTTATCAAAATTAGAGTAGTCAAAAGTCAAAACTCCAATAAGTATTTCCAAAATGATTTAGTCATAAAAATAGTAAAAACTCCAATAAGTATTTCCAAAATGATTTAGTCATAAAAATAGTAAAGTACAATAAGACTTTGAGTGTAGTTAGAAACATTGTATGTGATGTCCCATATTTGTTATGAAGATTGAAATTGCAAGTTGTCAACCTCTATTAAATGTTATAGTAGTAATCATAAGAAAAATCAAACTTCAGACTAGAGAAAGAAATAACAAAGGAAGTTCTTAAACCAATTAGTTTACCTACAACTGGAAGGCTATTTAAATAGTGTCATATCTGCTTTATTAATCAGTTTTGATTCATTCATAACAAAATGTATTTGAAATAGATAAAGATAACAAAGTAAGAGGATTCAACATTACCCGGAGACGAGCAACTTCTCCCAATTGCATTCCCAATACACCTTCATCCCATCCTACATGTTGGGAGCGGGATATATTAATTTGCCAATCATATCAACAAACCCTATCCAAGTACAGCCATAAAAGGAACCTCAAGTATTATATCTACTGATATTTTGTAGTTTTGTTCAATAATCCCACAATTGATGGTAATGACAGCTAAACAATGCAACTCTACTCTTTCATGAAGGCTACAACAGTAGAACCCGAATCCAGAACAACAAAGTAACTTATCAAATTCACATTCACATGGTAGAGACCAAAGTTAAGGAGAAGAAAAAAGACCTTTGATGACATTCCCTTGGCCAATCACAAATTCAAAAGGCTGCTGCCCAGGATCCTTTGTGCTGAAAGAAAACAAATGAAGTAATGACTTGCAATACCCTATAGACACGCATGAGTGAATATTGCAATTACAACTTTCAAGCATATCAACATGGTAAAAACAAAAGTCTCACCTCCAGAATTTCTGGGAGAGATCACCATTCTTACCTGCAATCAAGAACACTATGATTACATAAAAGGTCAAATGAGCCATTGCCTAAAAAAATAAGGCCATGAAGGTGCAAAAAGCCCTCATCTCAGGCTCCCATGTAGTTTCCCAAATTGCTCTGCTCTGATTGAAGCAGCAATGACTGAGTAAATAGTCACTCTTGCTCTTCTCAATTCATATGTTTTTTTATCAGGCTCCTTTATTTTTTTTATCAGGCTCCTTTATAAAGATACTTCAAGTAGCTAACTTTTCTTATATGATAAAACATATGTGGGTGACTTTGGTTTGTCATTTCTAAATTCTCAAACTTTCACTTCTAATTCAAAAATTGAAAATCTTATTTATTTAGAACAAAAAAACTTAAATTTAACTCCTCTAGATCCACTCCGTTATAGCTTCAATTCTCTAACACAAAAAGAACATCAATCAGGTGAAAGAAATTTGCTTCTCCCCTGTTTGTTTTCCAAGAATCCTGAATGCAGTAAACTCAATTTCCAAGTAAAAATTGAAACTTCACATTGACCGACACAGTTACACTCTCAGTCGACTGAAGTGAAGCTCGGGAAAGGAAAAAAAGACTACAAATACAATAGCACAAACGAGAAACCAAATAAAGTTTGAAACTTCAAACAGACGAAGCCAATGTAGGGTTTTGATACACACAAGGAAAAGGAACTAACCGTAACCAGTGCAGTGAACGGTGACCTTTTGCCCAGGCCTCGGCTTGGGACCGGTTCCGGGTCGAATCACCTCCTTCTCCACTCCCATTTTCACGTCGCTTGGACTCTAGTTTCAGCTCAATCTAGGTTTTTTTTTTTCTGTGGTACCTCTGTTATCGCAGACAATCCCTTACTCGCATCTTCTCTGCCTCATACTGTGTATATAAAGAGCACCGACCCGGTTCATTTCGGGAACACCCGAACCGGTCACTCGAAGCCAACCGACCCGAACTTGATGTGGCCATAGGACTATACGAGGAGGCTGCGTCGTGAATAGGGGTACATCACAGTTTCGCAGTGTTCTGAGTGATGTGTGCGTTCAGAGCAGAGGTCGTCAATTGTTCATCTAGTTGATGTTTTTGCAGGTTTATCAATGGCGGGTCGATTCTCGACGAGGCTGATGAACATGTCTATAGCCTCGTTCTGCAGAGCGAAGCAATTGGCAAGAGCTGAAGCTGCGCTGACTGATGGTATCAGGTTAGGAGTGTTGCCCGATGTGGTGACATACAACACTCTGATTGATGGGTATTGCCGATTTTGTGGAATCGATGTAGCTTATCGTGTTCTTGATAGAATGCGAGAAGCTGGGATTAGCCCAGATGTGATTACTTACAGTTCTTTGATAGCTGGTGCCACCAGGAATTGCTTGTTGTCGAGGACCCTCGACCTGTTCGACGAAATGCTCCAAAGGGGCATTCGTCCTAATGTTTGGACTTACAATTCTTTGATGCATTGTTTCTTTAAGCTAGGAAAGCCAGAGGAGGCTTATAGGGTTTTTCGGGATATAATACTTGTTAACCTATCACCTGATGCAACTACATATACTACTATGATTAATGGTCTTTGTAAGAATGGATATGCTGAGACTGCACATATGCTGTTTAGGAATTTACAGAGATATGGGTTTGTTCCCAAGGTAGTTACATACAATGTTCTTATTAACGGTCTTTGCAAGGCAGGTAGATTTGGGGCGGTGAGGAGGGTCCTCAAGGAGCTTGAGGGATCAGGCATCATGCCAAATATTGTAACTTACACTACGATTATGAAATGGTGCTTTAAGTCAGGGAACTTTGAACAAGGGGTTGAAATCATGTTGGAAATGAGGAGTATGGGGTATACATTTGATGGCTTTGCATATTGCACTACCATTTGTGCCTTGCTTAAACGGCGTATGATAGAAGAGGCCTGCTTGTGCATGGAGCAGATGATGAGTAGTGGCATTGAGCTTGACTTGGTGTCTTATAATACTTTAATCTATCTGTTCTGTAAGGAGGGACATCTGGAAGACGCATATAGGTTACTGGATGAAATAGAGAAAGGAGGTTTGCGATGCGACAAGTATACTCATACAATTATCATTGATGCATTGTGCAAGGCAGGTGATCTAGAGGGTGCTCAACGGCATTTGAAATATATGAATACGATGGGATTTGGCATGAACTTGGTTGCCTACAACTGTATGATTGATGGCTTGTGTAAAGCCGGTCATGTTGATCTTGCTATTGAAATGTTTGAATCGATGGAGATAAAGGATTCTTATACTTACTCTTCATTGGTGCACAATCTTTGTAAGGTGGACAGGTTTCATGAAGCATCCAAGGTCTTACTCTCTTGCTTAAGAGGTGGTGTGAAAATACTCAGGTCTTCCCAACGGGCCGTGCTTGATGGTCTTCGTTATTCAGGATTTAGAAAAAAAGCGAGGAAGCTTCGATCTAAAATTCAATTAGCTCGGTTGTCAGATAGTTGATTTATGATTATCTGAGAGGTGCTGCAGGTCGGAATTGTTTCTGCACGGCAGCCTACTTATAGACACACCTAGTCGAGCTTTCACCAAGATCAGATATTGTTCATGGAAAATTTTCTGATTGTTCTCTCAGGTAAACTTTTTTTTTGGCGCAATGATGTTTACTGACTACCTCTAAGTTCTTAGATCAATGCCATTACATGTGTATTCCGCATATTTCTCAGGGAAGGTTCCTGTATGCTTGCCGAAATCTCAAATTTATGGTCTGTCTTCATTCTGTGTTTAACGTTGGAACTATACTCTGATTTTGTCCTAGTATAACAGATGTATGTTAACAGTCATAGCTACAAAAAAAGTGCCACATATATTAGCTGAATCTGCAAATGCGTCAATGCCCGTAAAAAGGGCTGTCTGAATGATATTTCTGTTCATTAAAGGATTTATAATGGCTCTGCATAGCTTGTAATCCTTCTGCACAGGCTTTAGAAGATCATTTTTATCTCCTTTGTACTCATATTGAAATCTAGCTTTGCCTTGGTTCTTTTATGAATTTAGAGGATGCTCTTTTCTTACTATTATAGTTACAAATCTGATACAGATGAAGCATCCCACTTGGAGAATGCTGGTGGATTGGTAAATGCATTTGAGAAGACCAATGTTGTGCCATGGTATAATCAGCGAGTTCAGGTATTCTTGCATGTCTTACCAAAAAAAATGCTAGCATTTGAGTCATGGCTGCAAATTAGTATGCAGGAGTACATGTGATAATCAATATAAAAAATGGTCTTATTGCATTTGAATGGATAATTTTCTCATAATTGAATCTAGTATTGCATGTTTTTAACATATGTTCACCCTCTGTATCAGGTGTCAAATTTCATGACATCCTTACGATAGTACAAAGTATGCCAAACATGACAAATTTGATGAAAAAAGGAGATAAGATCTCAGCTCTCTTTCCAACACTAAAGATCACTTTTCTAAATCTTTGAGTATGTGGTGATCAGTACCAGAATTCCAGTGTATTTTGATACAATTTGGCGAAAACTATCGTGATTGGACTGGTTGCTGTATTAGGTATACATTTCTTCGGCTGAAGGGCTGCCCTATTGGGGATTGAAGAAAGCTGTGAATAGTCAAACCGAGCTAACAAGATGTGATGGCTCGAATGATTTAGAGGTTTCTTCAAGTAGCCAGTCCAGTGGCCGAATCTCCCCCTCCAAGTTTTATAATTCCTTAGCATCGTCCAAAGAAAAGAAGGCATCTGGTTTCTGGATATGATCAATTGTGAGACAGAATGCTTTTCCAAAGAAAAGAAGGCATCTGGTTTCTGGATATGATCAATTGTAAGACAGAATGCTTTTCATATGATCTACATGAACTCAATTGCATGTAATGTAGGTTCCCTGTTCTCCATTTTTCTCTGGTGTTCACATGCAGAGCTATTGTTGCATGCAGGTCTATCATATGTTCAAGAGGCAATGCTTTGAAGCCATTGATGTTAGCATATAGCATAGGTTTTTGCTTTTGTGGATTTACAATCAGAAATTGTAATGCTGCTCTGTAAGTGCTGTGTTGCTTCACTCAATGTCTTTATCTTCTTCTTTTAGGTTCTGTTGGTCTGTACTTGAAACTAGGAATAGAACAAGGAACCATTTTGACCGTTCACTTATTGGATGTTTGTTGGCTGCAGTCTGCGTTCTCTTAATGTGGAAGGAAAGATGCAGTAAGATACACAGACCCCTTGTGCTTTGCTAAAAGTGGAAAAAAATGTACCATGCTGATGCTGCACTGCAAGAGTAAAGGTGATGTTGCTATAGATTTTCCTCCCAGAAAGGGATCTTGGATTCCGTGCATCTTCTAATGTGACATTGTTATGAACAAAAGTAGTACATGAACATTGATGTTTTCCCCAGATGTTTGAATAAAATTTTCAAATACAGCACATGTTTGTTCTTATTATTCTCCTTATTCCAACACCAAATATCAAGTACAAAATGTTTAAGAAGACTTCTGGTTCAACAATGGATCTGAAATGACTTGGGGCTTAAAGTCCGGTTTCGTATATTCAGCCAGCAAGTCTGCATACAACTCGTACCGTGCAGTCATTCGGAATCCCCACTTGTCCTTTATCTGCCTGCACAGGTTAAGGTCCATGTCTGAAATCATCAACCCATCCTTAGACCGGGAGAGAGATGGAGTACAAGAGGCGTCTGGTGCAGAGAAATGACTGGATCCGTAGAAATGCCCAAACTCAGCATGTTGTGGTTTTCCATCTCCCGAAGTGAATGGATTGGGGAATACCTCTGTTCCAACACGATTGATTGACCCAACAAAGTAACTATTTGCTATTGCAGCATTTCGAGCCTGTTATGAACCAACAGCAACAATCAATTTTCAAACTACTAGAGGAACACAGCCTAGTTATCATCTGTTATTAGTAGCTACTCCTTTGTTCTTCATTACCCTAACAATCTACTCAAGTGTTATCAATATATGCATATGAATAGCTGAGGACAGCTGCATAATTGTAACTATTATTGTTGCCTAAGCATGAAACGGTAAGATTTTGACAGAAGCATAATACATTCGATTTGGAGGGACTCGCAAAAGTGAAACAAATGGAAAGGAAACTAACCTCAATGGGCCACATAGGTTCACTGAGTTCACCAACAGTGGCTGAAGGGTTGAAAACAATCTCTGCCCCGTTTAAGCCAAAAGCTAACCAATTCAAAGGATGGTGCCTCCCATAACATATATTAACACCAATTTTCCCATAAGCGGTCTCGAATACAGGATGCCCGGTATTTCCTTCCATGTAATATGTGCTCTCATTAAAGTCCCCAACTCTAGGTATATGGTTCTGCCAAATACCATAAAACATCAAGTTCAAAATAGACTACTGTAAGAACTTCGAGCAAATTAATTGTTGCATTTACCTTCCGATGCTTGCCTATTATATTCCCTTGGTTTCCAATTACAACAGCTGTATTCCATAGAGTCTCTCCATGATTGACATCCCTCTCAAGAATGGGACTTATAATGACCATGTTGTGTTTCTTCGCAAGATCCTGAAGAAATTGTGTTGATTCCCCATCAACGGGCTCTGCAAACTCGCACCATTTCTTCTCCCGAGTACAAAATGCAAAAGGCATTGTCCATGCTTCCTGGATCGTCAGTACATTGTCATGTCAAAATTTCAGATTTTAATAAAATGTTCCTGAAAATAGTTCAAATTCAGTGTCTTACTTACTTGCAGGCATAATATATGTACTCCTGATGCACCTGCAGCATCAATTATTGGCTGAAGTTTCTTATATATACCCTTCTTCTGGTCCAAAAACGGAGCAGTTGTTGGAAGAGCTATGGAGTTCTGAACAAGACCAACCCTGACTACTCGAGGTTCTCTCATAGATTCTATGTCAGCGCTAAACTGAAATGCCTGAAAGGATAATAATAACATATGATTCACAAAGTATAATTCAATATTGATAGCATAAGACAGATGATTTTGCACAATAAGGTATATTGACGAATCATTGCCCACAACTAATGCAGCAAACAAGCTTCTCTAGGACCCAATTAGTTCATTCCTAACCATGATATCGTGTTAGAATTTCCATCACTATAGCCAGATCTATTAGTATATGATTTTCACTTTATGGAACCAAGAGTGCCTAAATACAGATGATCAATGAAAGTCTATGTGCTTCACCTAAGGTAAATTTGGGGAGCAATGGAACTTAAGCCAACCTGAAGATCGAAATCATGTTTGGAAGAGAGAGCTTTAGCCGATTCTGGAAGAGCTATCTCTGGTAGAGCCGTCCCACAGTTGAGCCCCAGAAGCAAGCGACTGACTTCCTGCATAACATGAAGCATTTAATCAGCGAAGTTTTCAAGTACATACATACGTGTTTTACATAAATAAACATCAGGAACAAGAGAAAGAGGAAGCTACCACATGCTACATGGATTCAATTCTCAACGAAACCAACCAAAACAGAAGAGAAAAGATCAATCAATCTAACAAACAAAAAGCAAGGTTCTTTGCTGTATGTTCCATGGTCACTTTTAGTAATTACAATACTTTTGACTATAATAGGGTATATACACAGCCACTGAACAAACCCAACAATTACTGGTTCTTAAAATGAAGAGAGCATTTAGAGAAACCAAAACACTGACAAAATTTTTGTTTCAGAACATAATCCACAAAATATCAGTTTTTTTGTGCTGGGAAATGGAAATCAATCTGTTAAATTGCAGGTTGTCCCTCAAATCTTCATGGAAAACCTCATCTTCCTATTTTTCCCAAAATAGTTTCAACCATCCAGATCACATCAAACATCACAACAAAAGCTCAATTAACCCGCATGAAAAAAGAAGAGAAAATGACCTGGAAGACTTCAGGCTTGAGATTGGCAGTGAGGAGGCGATGGAGTGACTGAAACCCACAAATTGAACCTTCACCGGAGCTCTTTGCTTCATCTGCATCCCCATTTTCTATTTTGATCTCAAGGGTCCTCTCCATTTTTCTCTCTAAACAAACAGGGTGTGGATTTGGACGAATATACACACACTTGACGATTGAATAAAAAATGGGAAATTTTGTCGCATACGGGACAAATTCATGTGACCAGGTGGAACCCGTGACGTGTCGGTCAATAGTAGACAGCCACGTGTCGGTTCCGCGAATACAATCCCGCTTCGGAATAGGAACGCGAGAGAAAAGGCATTGATGGATTGGTGCTGTGTGATTTTGTACAAAGAAAAGAATAGAATAGATGGAGAGGAACGGCGGCGAGGGAGAGAGCGCGCCAGCGCCACCATCGAGGTCGTCCTCGAGCACGAGATTGAGAGCGAGAACCAGACCGGACCCTCTGTTGGTGGTCTGTGGCTGCTTCAAATTATTTACTTCTGTTGCTGCCTTTCTCTGCATTTCCGTCAACATTCTCTCTGCCGTTCGCTCCTTCAGGGACGGATCAGATGTATTCATCCTCCATCTCTCTCTCTCTCTCTATTTCTATATTTGTATCTGTATCTGTATATATGCGTGTCTGTGTTGTGAGACGGTGCTGTAAATTGCAGATATTTGATGGAATTTTCAGATGCTACGCCGTCGCCATTGCCTCCTTTGTAGTTCTTGCGGAGACCGAGTGGGCATTCATCCTCAAGTTCTCCAAGGTTCTTCTTCCTTTTTTTACTCTTCAAGTTTTAATCTTTGAAATTTGGGCGAGGATTTGTTTGTGCTTGTTGTAATTAGGATTTAATTTAATTTCGACCCTCATGTCACATACTGTATCATCTAATTTGCTTTTGAGCTTTCATCCATAATTCAACTCTCACATTTGCCACATAAGTAATGATGCATTAACGAGTCCGATGTAAGCTTGCCATTGTTGTACACGAGTGAGACAGGCAGTGAAGGAATTAACTTAAAACTTACAGTATATGCTATCGTTTGTACCAACCAGTGATACTACAGCATGGTTATGCATTTGTTCGTGTGTGGAGTATCTAGTTGTATTGTATGTAATACCCACAAGTTTAGTTATTATTTACCTTATTCCAATTTCAGCTCCTATTACCTTCACTGTGATGAGACAGACTAGTTCTCTATTTCTCAGTTTGTGTGCAGGGGGAGAGCTAGTAACTGACATTGGTTGCTTGTCTGTTATCTCATCTTGTATTTTTCATTGAGATGTTGCAGGTGTTGGAGTACTGGGCTGGCAGGGGTATGCTGCAAATTTTGTATGTCTTCTGTTCTTACATACATTTTCATTATTTTCTGTCCGTGTATATTTCCTCTTTGAGGGTATTCATTTTTAGTTAGGTTCCGAGCATCTGATCAACTTGAAAGGACATACATACATCTTTGTCATAATTCCTTTCGTCATTATGATTTGGAGTTTGATATTTTTATAACTCTGTGTAATATAATTGGTGTTAGTCGAGTGAAGTTACACTTACAGATTTATTCTATGAACACACCAAGGATGATGATGATCCTCAACGTTTATATAACTTCTTAAAATATATAAGATCGAACCAGTGTAGGTTTCTAATTTCATGACTGTTTTTCAGCGTTGCTGTGATGACAAGGGCGTATCCTGACTATGCTGGAGAGCGGAAGGCGCTTTTTCTTCTCCAAGATATAGCAAGTTATATGCTCCTTTCTTGTGGTATATTGTATGTGATTTCGGTAAGATGGTGGAAAAGCAACAACCAAATCTCTAAGTATATGGAGCTGGATATTTTCTACTTGTTTAATTTTATCCATCTTTAACTCAATGTTAGCTGGCTTGATGGGAACTCATATTTTTCAATCAACTTATTGAACCAATCAGATACTCTAAATCATGGCTCTTGAGAAATTAATCTGTTGACTTTGTGTTTGGTGCATGTTATTTGGGCCTTTTTCACTTTCCTGATTTTTTTTGCAGATTGCTGTTTTCAAGGTTTAAGCTTCTTTATTTCTTTCCTTGTATTCCTTTCCCTTTGTGGAAATAATTTCTGTTCACTTGTCGCCAAATGTTCAGGGGATCTCATGCATTGGATTTCTCAAACGTTCACGTCAGCATAAAGAAATTTCAAGAGAGCAAGCAGTCAAGGATCTGGAGGTAATATATTGTGCCCACCAGTTTCCTTAACAATGCAGTTCAAATAGGGTATCGTCAAATGCAAAACATATTGTTTTTCTGATGTTAGAATGTATGATTTGCTGAAGATGGCTGTGCATGCACTGGTTTCCAATGCTAATTTGCAATTTTTCATTACCTAATGACAGGAATTAGAGCGACGAAGGGAGGAACTCGAGCAACTGCTTGTTCCTGAAAGGTTTTGAAGAGTTTTGCGCAAGTGCATTGACGAGGCAAACTCCTCGTGAATTCATTTGTTTTGCAACTGAGCTGCTCCTTTTTGTTCTTAAGTTGTAAGTGTACAGTGCTTGTTAAAATGAATGCATTTTTTTTTCTCATCTTTGGTGTTGGTTTGGTACTGCATAAATTTTGAACTCACCAATTAATGTAATGTACAACTGAAATCCAAAGCCTTGATTATGTAATGTACTCCAGTGGAGATGCAAGAGTGCTTTTACTTGGAAAGCACACTGCTACATAACAAAAACCTGCCATTTGCTCACTTTCATATGATTCGTTGCCTGCACAATGCCTCTAAATAAGGATTATCAGTGATGTCTTTCGCATCATTTGACTTTGCCCGCTCGCTCACTCACTATATCTAATCCAGCTCTAACTCTAACCGAGGTTACAATGAACGCTATTGCTACTGAAAGGACGAAAATCCTTGCACCATATTGAGGATGCCTGTAAAGAGAGTTACCGACGAGTGAAACTGTTTGTGGTATTGACATGAAGGACATTGAGAGGGAGTGGAGTAGAGCACGCTGCAAATTTTGGGATGGTAAAGGATGACAGTTGGAATGGAAAGAGTATGATAAATTGATTACAAATGGATTGAGAATAGTTCGTATATTTGAGGTTAAGAACCAACTATGTTTTCCGAATAAATGAACTCAATAGATAAATAATTTACACAAATTTTAAATTCCTACTCATTTTTCTATGCACTTAAAATAAACTTTTAACCATATAATTTTTTTGAATATATTTCACAATAAATAAATCATAAGATTACTAATATAACGAATTAATACCAGTTTGAGAAAAATGCCCAACAACTATACATTATAGTGTATTTGAGCTATCTCTTCAACTTAAGTTTTGTTTTCACCCATCAAATCACTAAGAGGTTGTTCGTTTAATTTTGTATAAAAGTTAATTGAATTACTAAGAATTGAAATAACGAGTTTTTACCGGGAATTGAAATAATCTAAATTTACAGAGAATTGAATTAGTGTGTTCATTTATATTTTTTTTATGGGTTTTTCCCATTATTTCAAATCCTTGGGATTTAGTTTACTTTTTTTATTTTCAATTTTCTTCCGTAATATTTTGCATGTTCCACAATAATATTTTGCATGTTTTTGGCTGGAAGAGAAATATATTAATCGAGTTGCAAAATTTTTATTTTGTCCTCCATCTCAGTTTCTTATTACTCCCACAAACATAGTTTCTTGAAATTCGATTTTGAGAATTTTCTGTGTTTGAAGTAAGAAGGTGAAAAGGCCAATCTTTGTTTATACCAAGGTAGACTTTTATGTGTTTCTCATTCATAAACACATGAAAGTCAATTCATATGTGACCAATTTTAGAAATTGATTGACCATTAATCTATAATGGTCAACTTATTTATAAGAAAGATTAATCGTTTCAATAAATCGATCGATCTTTACAATCAAAATGGTCGACCATAATCAAAATGGTCGACCATATAAGTTCAAACAATGTATTTGATTTTTTTGAGGAAAATGCAGGACTAAAATAGATTAAATGGCCAAATCAGCCTCCGTAATCGCTAATACATCCAACTAGGGTTGACAATTGAGCCGTGTCGTGTCGTGTTCGTGTCGTGTCGAAATTAGCCTAACTCGGACCCGACCCATTTATTAATCGTGCCAAAAATTAGAAGTCAGGCCCGACCCATTTATAAACGGGCTAGACCGACTCGACCCGTTTGGCCCGTTTAATTTTAAATAACACGATTATGACATGAT
>JAYMSY010000016.1:0-22621 GCA_036897685.1 Monsonia emarginata | reverse complement strand
AGCCACCGCGACGGATCGTCCGACGATCCGTCTATCGATCTGTTTCTCAGGAAAGGGGATTTAGGGATTTTGCCTTCGCCGTCATCAAATCAGTAATTTTCACAACGAGAAAGCCCTAATTGTTCTCCCCCGAAACGTTTAATTTGCAAAAACCGGATCGAATCTAAAGCATTTCTGACGATGATTTTCGTATAAAATCTGCTCTTTTTTTTTTCTTTTTCCACACATGGATTTGATTTGATCTGATGCACGTGAAGGGGAAGGGGAAGGGAGAGAGTTTTGGAAGTCTGTTTGGTTGGCGAGAAAAAAATGTCTAGGACACTGGTAGTGTTTCAAGGGGAGGATTTTCTGGGGGAAGTAGAGACATACCCATATTCACAACAACAACAACAACAAGAAAATGCGAGAATCTTCTCGGTCGACGATGTGAAGGAAATCAGAATAAGCCACTTCTCGGAAAAAAGTGAGAGGTGTCCTCCACTTGCAGTGCTCCATTCCATTACGTCTAGTGGCGTTTGCTTCAAAATGGAGTCCAAGTCCTCGCACTCACAGGACTCGCCGCTCCATCTTTTGCACTCTTCCTGTGCTCGTGAGAACAAGGTATAGCGCAAAGAACTTGAAATTTGATAAATAAAAAAAGTTCAAGCACAAATCCTTCCCCTCCCCTGTAACTCTGATGCTCAGCTTCAACAGAACTATAAAACAAAAATTAAAGCTCTTGATTTTCCAGCGGACTGTGGACAAATTGGACATGGACCCATGTACAAATTACAGTGGATTTTTAATAATTTCAGCGAACCCACTTATTTTTGGATGCTAATATATAGGTTCCACCTCAAATTGCTTGAACAAATTTGCACCCAAACATGTCAACTCTCCTTGTAGAACTTGACTTGGACTGATTACCAGCCTTCTTAGTTGACTGATTTAAGTTGGTACCCAGACAATATTTGACTTATTTGTTGGTTATCTTAATCTGGTTAAGGATGTGGTTAACTCATCCTTATGTGTGCCTGCTGGAGATGATACTGATAATGATTTCAAGTGTTAGCAGAACTTCTTTTGGCACTTCCAAAAAAGCCAAAATTTGCTTGAGATTTCTGAATGTGGTGTGAAATACTGTTTTCCCCAAAAGTTTTAAACTTTGTTTTAGTTTCCTGGCATGTGCTGCTAAGTTTATTCAATGGCAATGTAAGTGGTTTACTGCATATCTGATAGATCTTGTTTGCCAATCTACAATTTGATGTTTGTGACTGTTATTTTGTCGATAATCCTGGTATGAATGATTTCTTAACATGAAGATGCATTAATATCTAGATGAAGGGTAGAGTTACGGAATTTTTGTCTGTAAGGTTTTCAGGAAGATTGAAATAACTCTAGACTGTTACATTAACGAATTATTTTAGTGTTTTTGTGTTGCCTGATTGTTGGCATTTTGGTATTGGCTCGATCTTGGGTGGAATTAAGGACATTATTATTGCCTGCAGGTTTACTCTGAAGAAGATATTGAATAGCTCCACGTTATTGCATAACAAATTGTCAAAATATTTCCATTTGCTGGATATGGTCCAGTAACACTAACCACTGTTGCCCTTGATAGTTTCAGAAAAGCACTTTTGAAGTTAACTATATGTTTTCGTGTGTATGGTCTAACTCTGTTATGATGGTTGACAATCGTACAACCCATTGGAATATATTTTTCGATATGTTAGTTGTTCTGTTGTCTCATGTCGTCAGCTGGTTGTTCTTCCTTAACTATTCTTGTCCCTGAAACACGCTTATTTTCTGGTTCGTATTAGTGTTTCTTCCCCATAATTTCATGCTTAATGTTTCTGTAAACTTTGATTGTGATGGCTATATGATATTGACAGACTGCGGTGATGCCGCTAGGAGGAGGTCAGGAGCTCCATTTGGTTGCCATGTACTCTAGGAATAATGACAGGCATCTATGTTTCTGGGGATTCATTGTTGCACTGGGACTGTACGATTCTTGTCTTGTCATGCTGAATCTTAGATGTCTTGGCATTGTGTTTGATCTGGATGAAACACTCATAGTTGCAAATACAATGCGCTCATTTGAAGACCGAATCGAAGCCCTACAGCGGAAAATGAACTCTGAGGTTGACCCGCAACGCCTTTCGGGCATACTATCAGAGGTGAAGCGTTATCAAGAGGACAAGAATATATTGAAGCAATATGTTGAGAATGATCAGGTTTTGGATAGTAATGGGAATGTGATCACTTTTCAGTCTGAGGTCGTTCCTGCTTTGTCTGACAACCATCCAGCAATTGTTCGCCCACTTATTCGGTTACAAGAGAAAAACATTATTCTTACTCGTATCAATCCATTGGTAAGTAGTCTCAATTCTGGAGTATTATGAGTTACAATGAGCATTTGTTGTTGTATACCATGCCCTTACTTCAAACTCTTGTAGCATTTAAATAAGGATTTTCTTACTTGGGAATGGGAATCAAGAATAATTTTTGTTGTTTGGATGAAACTGCACTCATTTCCATTATCTTTGTTTTTCTTTTCCTTTTTTCCATTATATTTCAGAAAATTTATAATCACCTGTCTGGAAGTTACATGCCCAAATCAGGATTGGATGACAAAGTTAAGATAGATTATTTTCCCTTTATCTTATGTCTTTTCTTAATAAAAAAACTTATCCAGACAAAGCCTCTATGTTACAAATTCATACCTTATGTATTTGAAGGCTGGCTATTATCTTTATGCCCTAAAAGGTCATGTGATGCTACTTAGTTTTGTGGGGTCATTATTTTTTAGTTTCTAATTTTCTATGACATCTACTTAATGCATGACTGTTTTCTGTCATACAAATGCTACACACCAGAATTTAAATACACTAAACATTTAGACTCTTAGAAACATGTTGTCTATACAAATGATGCATAAACCTTAAATTCTCTGTAGAATCGCGATACAAGTGTTCTTGTGAGGTTGAGACCTGCATGGGAGGATCTTCGGAGTTATTTGACAGCTAGGGGGCGCAAGCGTTTTGAAGTATATGTTTGCACTATGGCTGAAAGAGATTATGCCTTAGAAATGTGGAGACTTCTTGATCCAGATTCAAATTTGATAAACACAAAAGAATTACTTGATCGCATTGTTTGTGTCAAGTCTGGTGAGTGTCTAAGATGCCTTGGCCCCATTCATCGGATGGGATCCACTTTGCTTCAGCTGTTTAGTGATATGGGCTTATTAAATTTATGTATTGTTATATTATCTCTTTTACTTTATGCATTTGTGTAAAGTATCAGGTATCTCTTTGTGGTGCTAATTATCTTTCTTTAATTTCTTAGGTTTAAGGAAGTCACTGTTCAATGTCTTTCAAAATGGAATATGCCATCCTAAAATGGCATTGGTAATTGATGATCGCTTGAAAGTTTGGGATGAGAAAGATCAACCTCGTGTTCATGTTGTTCCTGCATTTGCTCCATACTATTCTCCTCAAGCTGAAGTAAATGCTGGTTCTTTTTCTTACATAGTTTGAAACCAAATCATTGCATTCAGATGTGAGCAGACAAACTGAAGTTGGAGTACTCCTAGGACTAGTACTTATTATTAACTCCTTATGGTGTAGGCAAATAATGCTGTTCCTGTGCTATGTGTCGCGAGAAATGTTGCATGCAATGTCAGAGGTGGTTTTTTCAAGTAAGAACTATACCCATTGCTATGTAGCTCAAATACATACATGTTAACCGTCGCATTGGAACTTCTATGATGTTTAGAGCATTAATCATCTAATCTGATTTGTATATTTATTTTGATAATTCTCTTTTGTTCCTTCTGTTATTGATCATGTATAATGTTGAAACATTGTAACAGAGAATTTGACGAGGGTCTTCTGCAAAAGATTCCAGAGCTTGCATATGAAGATGATTTAAAAGACATTCCTTCTCCTCCTGATGTAAGCAACTATTTGGTTTCAGAGGTCAGTTTTGATAATATCCATTTCCTTTCCCTTTGCTTTTTCAGAATGGGTCTTTGTAGCGGTTGTCTTTGCCATTGCCCCTTCAGTTTGTGAATTTGTGCTATTCAGGATGATACTTCTGTTTCAAATAAAGATACACTTGCTTTTGATGGGATGGCGGATGTTGAGGTTGAAAAACGACTGAAGGTAAACTAAATTCTTGTGTTTCTACATCCAAAAGTGCCAGTGCTGTTATTGACTTAAAAGTTATCATAAAGATATTTGTGTTGCTTGTTTTCTAAGATGCAAATGTTCATAGGCAGTCAAAATTTACATAGGGAAGCTGTGCTTGTATGATTCTTTCATATGCAAATGTATTGAGATGGATTCTTTAGTGTGTGTGTTCAAGCTTTATTAACTTCATTTTTGACCTCATCCAGGAAGCCATTACAGCTTCGGCAGGCCCCACAATGGTTGCCAGTATAGATCCGAGGTTGGCTCCTCTCCATTTCACTATGGCATCTTCATCTAGTCCAATTCCGTTGCCAACCCCTCAAGCATCAATGGTTCCATTTCCTAGTACACAGTTCCCTCCAACAGCATCCTTAGTTAGGCCACTAGGTGCTGTTGTCCCTCCTGAACCAAGCTTGCATAGTTCTCCAGCTAGAGAAGAAGGTGAGGTACCTGAATCTGAGTTAGATCCCGATACAAGGAGGAGACTTCTCATATTGCAGCATGGGCAAGATACTAGAGAGCACACATCAAGTGAACCTCCCTTTCCTGTCAGACCTCCATTGCAAGTGTCAGGTCCACGGTCACAATCTCGTGGTGGCTGGTTTCCTGTAGAGGAAGAGATGAGCCCAAGACAATTGAACCGAGCAATGTCCAAGGAGTACCCATTAGATTCAGAACCATCTCATATTGAGAAGCACCGACCTCATCATCCTCCTTTTTTCCCTAAGGTTGAGAGTGCTATACCATCTGATAGAATTATTCATGAAAATCAGAGGTTGCCAAAAGCGGTGAGTGGTTTGTATTTTGCAGTCATCTATGGTCTGGGTTTTGGGTACTGGCTTTCATCATCAAAGGTTAAAGTTAGTATAGAGTTTTAACTGACAACAAAGTGATCTTATAGGATTATATATTTGCAGGCACTTCAAAGAGATGATCGTTTGAGGTTAAATCATTCTTTCTCTGGTTATAATTCTTTCTCGGGTGAGTTACAATAGATAGTTGCATGTTGAGTTACTGATATATGCCTATATACATATAAATTCTCTTTCGTCAGTGGGCTTTCCTGTTGTGATTTCTGTAGTTGTTCTGCATTGTCTTTTAAATATTGTAATGTAACTTCGGCATATGTATCAAGTGATAAGATCCCATAAAATGTTCTTAATTAGTGACATTAAGGACCCTGTCCCTGCTTCAACAGTACTCGTCCCTTTTGCCCTTTCTCATTAGTGAATTTCTTTGTTGAGGTTTGGAAGTACTTTGTTTTCTATTTGCAGTAATGTTGACATTTATTTGGGGTTCAATTTGATCTCAGAGTTTTTTTGTGATTTTTTTTATATTTATACTTTTCATCTGTTATTTGTGTTATTTTGGTGAATTGCTATTTGTGTTGGTCTTGTGAATAGTTTTTTCTATGTGCTGAAGTGGATATCTAAATACCCAGATATAGCCGAAGTTTCAATTCAAGCTCATACTCATATTTCTTTTGGATCTGTGTTTCATAAGAAGTTCTGCCAGTTATTTTTTATGTAGTATATTTATTGTAAAGACATAGTGAGGGGGTAGAGATCATTTATCCTATCCACCAAAGAAGGTAAAGAATCAGCATTCACTTGATGGTGGTTGAAAGCAGTTGAAATTCAGTCAATTAAATTAGAGAGAATGGGATCAGCAAACCAAACTTACTTGTCCATGGGCTGTTCACCATTCTGTCACATGATAATCTATGATTTGTTTTCATTTCCGTATTTTTTTTATTTGGCCTGTGCTTCTATATTTGTGTTAATGAGGTTTTGATGTGGTATGGTAGGTTTGTAATTCTGAGAGTTCTTTTTTTGAAGGTGATGAAATACCCTTTGTCCGTTCATCCAGCAGGGATCTTGATTTTGAATCTGGGCGGGATATTCAATATGCAGAAACTCCAGTTGGAGCTTTACATGAAATTGCATTAAAATGTGGAACGAAGGTAATATAAGAAAAAAGAAGAGATCTTACTGTTAAAAAGAATGAGATCTACTTATTTTCAATTTACTGAGTTTAAGTATCTCTTACTTTGTATGAAAATTCATAGGTGGAGTTCAGGCCAACTTTGGTTCCTAGTACAGAACTGCAGTTCTCCATTGAGGTATTTGACTTGCTACGTTACTGCATCCCATAAAGTTTCAGTAGTATGGAATTTGCTTATAAACTTGCATTTTGGATAACATTTTTGGCCTTTTGGTCATTGAGCTTCTGCCTAAATCAATTAAAAAATTATAACTGCATGTCATTTATCGAACGTAATAATTGTTCAGTTGCTTTATTATTAGACAATGATGAGCTTATTTTGTTCTCTCTCTCGCTTTCTTTTCTGCATTATATGCTTCTTCTTGAGTATTGTTCTTGTATAATGAATGCATTTATCACATGTCAAGTACTGCCCTCAATTACTTAGCTGAGGGTGCCATCATTTAATATGTAGAGCTTGCTTCAGTTGACATTTTATCCTTCATACTTTGTAGGTAGCGTATGTATATTTTCTAGAGTAAAATTGGGTGGATGAAAGGATACGAAATCATACATTTTTTCTGCTTTATTGTGAGTGTAGTTTCTCTTAGTTGCATAAGCCGGTATTGACAGAATTGCTACTTAAATGCATTATTGTGGCTAGCATTATTATTTTGTCTTCTCTCTTCTCAAAGCAGCGGTTAGCTTGTGCACCAAATTCCTTATGGCTATCTTAGTTGGATAAGTTCCTGTCAATCATCTCTGAGAAATGGCCTGGAGCTGTATTTCGATCTCGCTATTGTAGTAAATTATGTTTCCTTCAGATATTTTTTTGTTTAGAAAGTTGACCGTGTAGTTCACTCTGCTCTGTATTAATTTAGCCCCAAAAATACATCTGTACACATACTACAGTATTATTTAAGAAACTTATCACTTGATTCTAAGTAGGTTTAAACTTAGGACTACGTTAGATGGAGAGATTTCATGTTATCACATTAATTAATTAAGGACAGTATAACTTCTGATAAATATTTGTTACATAGACAATCTCAGTAATCCTGAAAGTTATAATGCAGCTTGGTCAGGACTTGGGAGCTGACATGACTTAATGAGATTAGGACCTGGCATTAAAGGCCCTGTTCCTAAGCCTCTGCCTGTGCTATTTTCTTACTAACCATAGCTGTTACATTCCTTTATGACTTGATTATTTTTCATTTATTTGTACTGAGAATTAGATGTTCCAATGCACTTACCGTATTCATCATTTGTGTAGGCTTGGCTTGCTGGAGAAAAAATTGGCGAAGGAGTTGGCAGAACAAGAAGGGAAGCTCAATACCAGGCTTCTGAGAGTTCTCTTAAGAACTTGGCCAGTAAGATATCTTGTTTATATCTATCCACTCATGGTAGTGAGCTTGCCCTTTTTATGCATTAATTCTTATCTAAATTATATTTGCGCAGAATTTATAGTGATGAGGCATTGTTAATGAATATTTTGAGTGATAAGATTTTTGTGTGACTGAGATAGAGTACCAAAAAGATAAATATGACAATTGTCTATTATTTTGGGCATGGTGGTCTTTGCTTTGCGCTTGTTTCTCAATGAATAAGGCTTTGAGTTCAATACTGGATACATGCAAAATGCCTATAAACAAATTTATGTGGTTTGGTCAATATGAATTCCCTCCATGACCAGAAAGTATTTATAGTACGACTCTACCTGTAATACAAAATTTCACATTTACAAAAGAGAAAAGCTTCACTCCGAACTAATAAATTATTAATTATCAATTAATTAATACCTCTTTGAAATTGAATTAATAAATTTCGTGTTTTGAACGTTATTAATTTTATCGGTTTTATTGCTTCTTTAGGATACAATTCTGCATTATGTACTAGTAAACAAATTAATGTGGGTTGGTCAATATGACTTCCTTCCACAACCAGAAAGTATTTATAGTACGTCTCTCTACCTATGATACGTTTACAATATAGATAAGTTCAAATATTTCATTTTCTTAATATGACTAAATTTATACTCTCTTAATTGAGAAACACACTTTAAATTAATAAATTATTAATTATTGATTCATTAATACCTCTTTGAAGTTGAATTAATAGAATTTCATTTTCCAAATGTTATTAATTTATAGAGCTTTTATTGTATCTTAAGGATAAAATTAAATGCAAATCCATAGAAATTGTACAGTGAACTGGCAGAGAGTTGCAGTGGTCACTGTTTACCAAATAGTTTATTTTGTTTGTTTTTAGAATAATTCAGCTGATCAGGTGCATTTGAACTATAATTGTTTGCTAGGAAGAAAAAGAACATCTTTATGTCATGTTTTGATGTTTGTAATAGATATACTTTTTTTCATAAACAAAATATATGGCCTATTTTCCCCTCGTTGAAGGGTGGCAGCGCACGCCGTTATCGTCTGCACCGAGGGATTCAAGAGGGGAAAATTAGACGGCTTATTTATCCCTGGCCGGAGCTCCGGTGGAGACCGGCGGTGCGCCACCACGGAGCAATGGCCAACCCTCGATGGTTGGTGGAGGTCCGCTGTTGAGTTGGGGTGGGGGGCTGGAACCACCACTCCTATTAACCAACCAAAATTGTTCCCACATGCACAACGGCAACCAAACGTTAGCCAGGCTGGTCTATCCCGCATCCAACCCGCATCCGTCCCGCATCTGTCCCTGACCAGCCTAGCAACCACCGCTAAATAGATGCACTAATGAGCACTCTTCCTCTCCCATAGTTTGTTACATTGTGTCTTGATTTGACCTTGCTTACATTGGTTATTTCTGACCATTATTAACTATGTTTAAACAGATGTATATATATCACGTGCAAAGCCTGATTCTGGTTCTGTGCATGGAGATGCAAGTAGATTTCCTACTGCAAATGATAATGGTTTCATGGGAAACGTTAATTCTTTTGGGAATCAGTCAGTGCCCAAGGAAGAATCTATGCCATACTCCACTGCACCCGAGCCATCCAGGGTTTTAGACCCAAGGCTGGAAGGCTCTAAGAAATTCATGGGCTCAGTATCTGCACTCAAAGAACTTGTGAGCCCTCAACTTCCTGAACGGTCTTTTTTTCCTTTTCTGTTTCTTTTTACTACCTTTAATTATTGGTCTGCCCTGGTCATCTGTTTACTTCAGTGTATGGTGGAGGGTCTTGCTCTAGACTTCCTAGAACAGCCTGCACACTCTGTTAATTCAAGTCAGAAAGATGAAGTATACGTACAGGTTTGCTTTTGATAGAACTATGCATCTAGTATTGAAATATTTCAAATCTCGCAAATGGTGGGTTTAGTTACTTTGCCAAATCTTGTGAACTAAAGAAACCAAGTGGTGAGAAAAGTCTGGAAATGTAATTTTTGAAGGCCTTATTTATCTTGAGAACTCAATGATACCCTTAATTTGGCATATTTACTGATGTGATACTTTTGTGCTTAATTCTAAGTTTTTTCTGCATATGTAAATTTTTTTGAAAGGGGTTAGTCATTCTATTCTTTGGAAAAGTGTGTATAATATAGGCCTTCCCATGAATTGCCACGGCTCATTTTATGTGCAGATTCTGTTGCACAATGTACTCATTTTATTTGGAGAGTGGTGATATCATTGCATTGCATTCTGTAGTGTTGTCAGATCTTGTTCGTAGTAAATTTATTGTCGTTTACTATTCTAGGTTGAGATTGATGGACAGATTTTGGGGAGGGGAACTGGGTTAACCTGGGATGAAGCTAGGATGCAGGTATTGTTTCTGCTGTTACTTTGAAAATTTTGTTGACATCAATGCTCTCTATTCTTTTGTGAAATCTAAGTAGCCTTTGTCATAACTGATATCTTATTACTGGAACATGCTCTTCACCAGGCTGCCGAGAAGGCTCTTGGAAATCTAAGGCCCCCCATGCACGGACAATTAGCTCAAAAACGCCAGAGTTCCCCTAGGTGAGTAACTGCCTGGTTACTCAAAATCCCTCCATCTTTTGTCCTTGAGCTGTTTCCTGAATATGCAAGACAGAGAACAAATTAATCAGATTTAGGACCTCTGTTTTAAATAGGGCCTCCAACTCTTTGACTTGTGTCGAAAGTGGTCCCAGTACTTTTATTTCTTCTGGTTTTACCCCGTGCTATCCATAATTGTTCCTGTACCATGTGACTAAGTTGAACTATATTGGGTAGTATGAGAATCAAATCTAATTAATGATTGTATTGGGACAAAATCAAAACAATTTTGGATTGTGAGCACTGGGCAGAATTCAGAACCAAAAGTACTAGACCAATTTGACGCATACTAAGATCGTTAAAAGATTCTCTTTAAGTTTTTTTTTTCTGTTGCACATGTATGGTTTTCCTTGGGTTTGGACTTAATTACTGTTCAAATACTTTCTTCTTTTTGTGATGGAATATACTGTATTAATTATGATAGTGTGTATCAGGTCAGTACAAGGGATGTTCAACAAACGTTTAAAACC
Source organism: Monsonia emarginata (assembly GCA_036897685.1). Classification (NCBI taxonomy): domain Eukaryota; kingdom Viridiplantae; phylum Streptophyta; class Magnoliopsida; order Geraniales; family Geraniaceae; genus Monsonia; species Monsonia emarginata. Next base: position 11,985 of record JAYMSY010000016.1, on the reverse strand, counting down.
AGAGTTTGCACGAGGTCCTCAGCGGATGCCTTCTGCTAGATTTCCGAAAAATACTTCCGTTCCGTGAAAGATCATGGCACCCTCCCAATTCATTTTTCCAGTATGTCAGCTGTTGGACATTGCCTTTCTTCCAATGCCTGCTGAAACAAAGGACCGCGGATAGAGAACAAACTGACTACCAGAGTGACTTGATGGTTTTAGAAAGGGAAGGATATGCGGCAAAGTAATTTCAGCTCTCGTATGTGAATGCCTTTTGGAGCTGTACTTTCACGTGTGCTTAGAAAGATGGGCATGATTAAAGACAGAGGTTTTGCTGCCTGATTATTTGTTACAATGTTGTTGAAAGAGCGTGGTTGGGTTGATTTAGTGTCGCGAAATTCATGTAAAGCGGAAAGTAATTAAGCATATTGCATAGATGAAGGCAGTCGGTTTCTGGTGATGCTTGGCAAAAGGTACATGCTAACCTTTAACCATTTATGGTTATTGTAACTCAACTCATCAGCTCTAGTACCCTTTACTTTATTTCATGTTCTTTTTCGGGTAATAGTCGATCTTAGATTTAAAAAGGTGTGAGATAACGAGGTTAGTCATAGGATGATATGTGATTTTAATAGAAATTGGTGCTGTAAATTGTTGGATGGCAATACTAAACATGATTGTGGCATGCGCATGAATAGTGTACAACAATGAAAGAATTGTATGAAGTCAAGCTAGAATGGTAAATATAGAACATGACTCTTCTTGGGTAATTTATGTAGATTTTGTTTTTCTGTTTCCCGATAATCCCCTAAAAAGGCTTGTCTCTTCTGCTCACTTGATTCTGTAATTAATCTCATCTTCAGTTTGACGGGAAGAGAAAATCAAGAATGGAATTCAATTAGTGGATACCGAATAATAATCGTAGATTGCGTTGTTAAAATGGTTGTTTGTAGTTTGTGTTGTAGAACATAAGGATCGAATTTGCTGTCGAGACAGATGTGAGACTTACGGTTGGTGAAATTATTATGAGTAGTGGCTGCCAATGTTTTAAAAATCGAACCGGTCTAAAAATCGGTGAGGCTACTGGTTACCGGTTCAACCGGAAAAATCGGTTAAAATTAAATAAAATAATTAAAAATATATAGTATGTTCATGAAATATTAAATATTTCATTAATTAACTTTCCTTTTGTTTTTAACCATTCTTATTTTAATAACTTCTACTTATTTTTCCAATTCCCCTTTTAATTCTTATGAGAAAAATTAATTAATATTGATTACCTTCATTGATTAACTTCCTTTTTTTATTATGTTTGCATTTTTTTGTAATAATTTCTAATTTTCAATAATTAACTTCCATTTTGCCTATTTCTCTTTTTAAATTTCTTTCCATATAAGAAAATTGGTTTGTATTAATTATTTTATCAATTAACTTTCCTTTTGTTTTTAATCATTCTTGATTTCAATTTATTTTCGCGATTCCCCTTTTAATACTTATGAGAAAAATAAGTTTTAATTGATTACTTTCATTGATTAACTTCTAATATGTATTATTATTATTATTATGTTAACTAGTTTAATTTTATTTAAAAATACTAGTTTAGTTTAAAGGTAAAATTATAAATAGACTTGTTATTTTAAAATTTAATGTTTTAAAAAATTTACTTTGAAGTTTGGCCTATTTTTGAAATTCAATAATAATTTTAACATTTTAAGGTTATTTAAAAAAAATCTGATTAAAAAAACTATTTATAAAAAAAATACTATTTTAATATTATTTTATTAAAACCCTAATTCTACACTCTCTCTCCTCCCACTTTTCAATGTTGCAGCCGCAACTTTCTAACATTCACTGCCATCTCTTTTTTTTATTTTTTTTCTTACTTCTCCATCACAGAGCACCTCTTTCTTTTCCTCCATCTTCTTACTCTTCATCCCACAACACCATTTATTTCCTTTTTCATCACACAACACCATCACTTTTCTTTTCCTTTCTTATTTCTTCTTCATCACACATATGACACCATCTCCTTCACATACTCCTCCACCACCGGCGACCTCTGACCACACCACACCACGCATGTCAGCGACGTTGATTTCCGGCGAATCTCCGGCGAGTGTGTCGTCAGCGGTTCAACCGGACCGAACTGGTCACCGGTTCACCGGTTTTGATCAGTTTTTGTCCGGGTTTGACCGTATTTTGACCACCCCGATTTTCATCTATGAACCGGACCGGTGATGCCACCGGTTCCCGGTCCGACCGATCGAACCGGCCGGTCCGGTTTGAGTGAACCAACAAAAAGGAAAGCAGGCAGAGCCCGAAAGGAGGAGGTAAAAAAAAAAAAGAAAAATCAAAAGGGTGCATTGGTTCGTAGGTATGGGTAAAACGTCAGTCTCGAATGCCAAAAAGCAGCGTAACAGACACCACGTAGAGAAGTGGACGCGAAGCAAGGAAGCTGCTTCTCCCTGTATTTCTCTTCCTCTTAGTGATTTCAGTTGTACGTCATACATCTCTGTCCAAACATGGATGGTGAAGGTGAAGGTGATGGAGATCATATCAGGAGAGCGGAGATTGATACGCGACCTCCTTTCCGCTCCGTCAAAGAGGCTGTTTCCTTGTTCGGTGAGAAAGTTCTTGCCGGAGAGCTCTACCATCCCAACAACCTCAAACAGGTCATCTCATCTCATCATCACTTCTGCCTCCTTTTGCATTCTTCTTTGCTACTATCTTACAAATTCCCTCCAAAATTTGGGTTATTTTTTTGTCGTTAGAATACCAACTCAATTAAAAATCAAGCTTATAGTTGAACCCTTGTTAATAATTTTATTTCTTAACATGCCCCTTAATGTGCAAGGATGTTAGTCGCTTTGCACGTGGATTATGCACATACTCACTTTATGTCTCTATGCTGGTAAATTAATAATTAGGGTGACGGTAAGATTTGAACCCAAGACCATGTCAGAAAATCAACTCAATTACAAGCTTAAACTTATAATTGAAGGCTCCTTAATAATTTTATTCTCTAACAATTTTCACGTGACATTATTTGAAAACATATATTTTTCTCGTAACAAAATAGTTGTTTACTCGTTTTTTCATCAGAAAATTATGTACCTATAAAACCAAAGAAAGAACAATTGTTTACTATTTTTCTAAGATTAATATTTCAAAATAAGTGTAGGAATGTTCTCAAACTGACTTTTTCACTTAACATTTTAGAAGGAGAAATGTTAGATTAAATGTCTAAAATGGTTCAGAGACCTTGACTTGGGTTTCTTGGTCAATAATGCTTCTTTTGGGCAAACAGAATTGATTTAATATCATCTCCTCATATTAGTTTCTGTTAGAAATAGTTGATGAAAAATGAATGATGAACCCATGATTATAAAGTGCATTTCAGTTAGTCCTTCCATTACAAATGTGATCAATTTGACCATTTGCAAAGATACAAAAAAACTATTTTTAAAAATAAGTTACTTATTTTGAAAGAGAGAATACACAACCATTTAAATTTTGATTTTTACCACTGCATCTTCATTCTAGTGATATTAGTTTGATTTTTCAATAGTTTGTGAGCAAAGTCTCCAACTCTGGAGACGCTGCTTATTATAATATCTAAGTAGCCATTTAATACTGGTGAGTAGATAAATATAATGAGTAAAATTTTGAGTATTGTTTGAACTTTTAATATCCTAAAATATCTCGATTTTGACAATATAGGATTTAACATAAAATCTTGACAACCAAATATTTTTGTATTTCATACTTACGCATGAGAAAGTCAAATTATAAGGTTGACAATTAGGCTACAAAAAATTAGATTAGAGCAATGGACGATACTCAAATCCCCTATTAAGAGTATGTACAATGGTAATACAAAAAATGCTTATAATAAATGCAAAATGTGAGTCCTACACATTTTAGAATCAAATTCTCACAGTGGTGCAATTGGAAATGGCGATGCGAGATTGTCCTCTTGGCGAGAGAGTCAACTTTTTTTATAAAAAAATATACATAACATTGCTTGGTACCATGTAATGTTCTTCTTCTTGGTTTCTTTTCTCTTTTTTGCTTTAGTTTTGTCTGAAATATTTATATTTAGGAACCTGACAATCTCACGAGAGTTAATATATTCCAACTAAAGAAGAAAACAAAGAATCTGCATTTTGTTAGATCGATCAATAATTGTTGTTTACTCTTCTACTTATGCTCATTAATGCACTAAGAAATTAAGAGCACAAAACAAAAACAAAAAAAAAAACTAAAAGAAAATTGATGTTTTGTGATTGAAATGGTCAAAATACTTTTTTTTATTTTATAATTTTCTGGTTGGAGGCAGTGTTTCCATACTGACAAAACTGTTTGGATCATAACTATAAAGTCATTGGTTCAAATTTATATGGATTTATCTCTAGTTGTTGGGTCTCCTATGTAAGTTCGTTTAGACCACTCTTTATCAACGGATTGGGATGAGAGCTACCCTCGATTGTGTAGCATAGGTGTGCGAGTTTGGCGAGGGTTGCTCTCAATTGTGGACTATAATTTATGATATTTTGGCTTTAAGCAAAAAAATTTTTCCATAGGTTATGAGTTTGTCTCTTACTAGAAAGACATTTATGGTTTTTGAGTTCGAGTCTTGTTAAAGATATAAGTCTTGCTAGAGACATATCTAGGTTATGTCTCAAATTTGTAACCCTAACCAACTCGAACCCTGATAGATTATCTCCTCGTAGTAATAAATCACTTAGAAAGTTTCTTCCATACAAAAGTTGTTTAGGTCCCTCTATATATATTAACCTAGAAATAAAATTATACAATTAGATTTTGAACTCTCGAACTAACAAGAAGTGACTTCATGATCAACTAATCTCAATTCTCAAGCATAATTATCCATAAAATACAAGAATATTCTACAATTAGTGATTATCTCACCTTAAGTATGGTATTGTTTTATATATATTCTTCACCAAAACAATTTACATTGTGCATTTGCTATATTTGTTTTCAGTTGGCTTTATTGGATAATGCTTAATTATTGATTATAATTTATTGGTAAAATTAATGACAGTAGTAGAGAGGCTTGGTTACAAGCTAAATCAAATATTAATGAGGTGGATGTTTTCAGACCAACGTTGTTTCATTCACAACAAAAGCCGGCTCAAGAGATCACCCAGGTAATTACACTTCCCTCATATAAAATTAGAGTCAAATTGTCTAGGCCTCATCCGTTTTTATTTTTCTCTTAAAAATATTAAGGGTTTGAATCTCATTGTAAATTTAAATTTAAAATGTACCGAGGTATTAAGCTATTATAAGTGCTTCAAAAAGATGAAGCAAATAAACACTTTGAATCAATTGAATTAAAATGATTTAGATTAAGAGGTTGATTAATTACAAATAAACGGAGTCTTAACTACTATTATTCTCTCAGGCTTCAGCCCTAAAATAAATGTCTTATTTCTAACTATAGTTGTCTTCAAATAAATGTTGTTGTGCTATTTTTGTTAGTAAATTAGTAAGGAATTACTAATTTTATCCCTCAATTAGTTAGTGGGGTTGCATTTAATATAATTTGAACCTAAAATCTCTCATATTTTAGAAATGTAAGTTAACCATTTGAACTAAACACATCATTAATATATAAATTATAAAGTATAGTAATTAAATTTTTTTGTATATGAAACTTCATTTTGCTTATTGATTATAATATTAATGAAGTTCTTATTTATATTCTATGCATACAAACATTATTTAATTTTTTGGCTCCATCCTTACTTAGAAATAACTGATAACTAATTTTATATATTTTAGGTTCAGTTTGACGCAACGAACTGAAAAATTAGCTATTTTTTTTAAAATGTGCTTAGTAAAATTAGTTTTTAAATGTGTTGTGAGGGTTAATATGAGTAAGATAAGAATCATTTTTTGCATAAGTTAATATGAACTAGCTTATTTCAAAAAATATTTTCATAATCTTATTAAAAGAAGACCATAAAAACTGTAAATGTAACTAGTCAAGCATAATTAGTTATCATATTGAAAAGCTTATGGATTAACAAACTTAGACTTTTTAAATTTTGTCAAAATCAAACATGACATTTACTCTTGAAGATAATTAATGCATAACATTAATGTGTAGTTGGAATCTATGAATCTTAATTATTTGTATAAAATAAAAGATAGTTTTGTTTTGTAATAATTCATATGATTTGTGTAAATGTGACAGGATCAAGCTAAGAGCTACTTAGGGACTAATTTGGAGTGCAAAAACCCAAGCTTGGAGTTCACATTAGGAAGACCAGATTGGCAAGGCAATGAACACATATAACCAACTAACTCATCATCTTTTGCTCTTCTTCTTGTGCTTCTCATCTCCTTTTTATTTTTAATTATTTTTGAATTAATATATCATGAAATTGAGAAACCATAGAATATATATTAGAAAAAAAAGAGAAGGTGTCTTTTTGGGGAAGCTGACAAAAAAGAGAGTAGTCATGTTTCCATGTATATGTAAATTGTTGAGTTCCTTTAAATTTGATTGGTAGAAGTACATAAAACTTTTGGGTTCTAATTGTTTTTGAGCAAAAGCTAAAGCTGTGTTTTTGTTGTTCAAGTGACCAAGAAATTGAAGTGGGTGGAAAAGAGATGTGACATTTAAAAAGCAAAAGTGAAATGAATCAAAGTATTGGTTTTGGGCTTTGTTTTTGTGAAAATGTGAAATGGGTTTTGTTCTAGATAAGATAGCTCTTTTCTTTTTACCATGCAAGTGTGTTAATGTCCATCATTTGAAGTCCAAGTGCAGGCTGAAGTTTGCATGTCTTTAAAATTTGGTGGGGGACGAAAGACTTAGCACAGGAAAGCGACGCTACACGAACCCATGATTAGGACATTCGCAGATTGAGTGGGAGAGAATATCATGGATTGAATATCCTTGTCCCCTTCTCGGATGTTCGGGGTAGTCTTCGCCATGTAACATGCTCCCGTACTTTGAGGTTCCCGTATGCTGATCAGCTTTGTGACATATGCAAGTACTCTCAATAACCATAGAAAGTCAAACCCCAAAATTATAATCCTTAAATGATCATATTCAAACACTTATTTTGGATCGGAAAAAGGGTAAAATGTCTCCATTTTTGCCCATCACCATACATAGAGGAAGGCTCATGGTTGACAGTTCACATGTACTGGTGAAGAAAGTTTTGTTACAAAAAAAAGGTAATTAGATGAGAAAACAGAGACTAATACATGACAAGGCACAAGTCTTTTGCTAAGACCACCAGAAGCTGCAAACTGCAGTACTACATTACATTTTATGCTTCCAAATCCAGAAAATATAAACAAGCAACTAAGCTAAGCAACAAACATCATCACAAAACTGTGAAGCCAAAACACATTTACAAGGATAACATCAAAATTTAATCTGAATGCTTGTTCGCTTGGCGACGATCATTGCGAGCAACAGAGTAGGCTGAGAGTGCTGATGCAGAAACGTTCAACGAGTGCTTCGCCAGACCCATACTTTTCTTCGTTGCCAACCAAATGGCGAAGAAGAATCCAACCCAACCTGGTTCATTAGCAAAATATGCAGAAGACCCATCATGAGTTCCATCAAGTTGTTCAATGGAACTATTTCTTATAAACTAGTAATGCTATGGGTGAACTTGAAATTATCAAAGGGAGAGACTTGAACCAAACCAGGCTCTAAAGGAACTTTAAGTGTTAGAAACCTTCTCTTTTCTCAAGTTCATATGTCAAAGTTTGCTTTCAGCATCAAAATCCTAAAATTGTCCCGTCCAAATGAAAACTATGGACTTGAAAGCAAGTCAGACCAAAACCTCATGACAAGGTCACCGAGTAATGCTAGTCCAATAGCCGATGTAATCAAATAATCCATTCTGATACCATATCAGAACCCAATCCATCCAAAAGCTCAAGCTAATAAGTGGAGGTCTTAGCACGTCTATCAAGTGACAGGTGGATTCAGATCTATTCAATGTGGGGCAGTTTCTAACAAATCACATAGTTTATGAGTCACTAACAAACATTAGAATGTAGCTATTGATGTGAAAGAACTAAGGTTGCACATGGGAATAATCCCCTCTTTGCGTGTAAATGAGGTGAGTTATAAAGTTTTTATGATCCTATGGAGAATGACATTCCCTCGCACCATTGTAATCTCATTCCCATTCTGCAAAATGGGAATGGGTTTTTTTTTTATAGGGGAGGGTATGAGAAAGAGAATCAAATTGCGCAAACACTACAAACAAATTTGGTGATTCCCGTGCCTCACATAAATAAACATAGCTAAACTCAATCCGTTGACAAAGGAAAGAGAACAAAGACTCACCCGTTGCAACCACAACTGCTACTATTGCTGATAATGTAACTGTGGAGATAACAAAAACAGCAACAGCTAAAGCCCCAATGTATATAGCTGCTAGCGCAGCAAAGAAAAGGGCCAAGAAACCTCCTGCTGCCGCCAAAGACATCAGAACAGCTATCACAACGGCATTCACAGTCGCTGCCACAAAGAAAAGCATGAACACAAACAACCCCGTCGCGGCCAGACCAGAAATTATCCCAGCCTGCAGCAATCACCCACAAAACTCTAAATCAAGATTGAACCTTAATCAACCAATATACAATCGGATAAACAATTACACTAAAGAAAAACTCAACCCATCAACAAGATCAAATTATAGGTAATTGCTTCACAGAGGATTTCAAATTTTACAAAAAAGAAATGGGCAAATGAAAAATTCGGGTTATAATATTTGATATAACACGAAATCATTTCTGACATATGAATCCGAATGTCATTTCGGATCAATCTCAAGGAAACCCAACAATGCTTCATAGCTAGATCAGAAGGAAAAAAAAGCTACATTTCAAAATTAACGTTCAATTTCGGTATGCAATCATCTACAAAGACAACACAAATCATTGCAAGCACGAAATTTCCAAACGACCCATTGCAATTGAAGCTATGAAATCACCAGCATTAGCTCAAAAAATCGAGATCTCGAGATATATATGTATATATATACTCACAGAGACGACGAGGAGGGCACGGAGAGGGCTTCCCCTGCGAGTCCACAATAGAAGGTCGCGTCCGGTGTTTCTAGAAGCGTCGCGAAGGAGAGGTCCTTTCTCGGAGACGACGACCTTGACGCGGTGGAGCATCGGAGCATCGGCGAAGGTTGTGTTGGGATCGGGGAAGAGAATCGAGGAGATCAGGGCGCGGAGAACGGCGTAGAGGGTTTCGTCGCGGCGGCGGTAGGGTTCGTCGTACTTGCCGTTGTCCTTCTCCGGCGGGAGGTCGACGTAGACGCCGCCGTTGGGGACGTGGGTTCCGTTGGATTCCGCCATTTTCGCCGGTGGGTGGTGCGGTGGGAGAGGGAAGTGAGGTTTTTCAGGTGGTGGAGATGTGTGACTGTGAGTGATTTATTTATTAATATAGTTTGGGCTTTTTTTTAAATTGGAGAAAATGATTTCGTCAACTGTACAGCTGTTGGCCTCAGGATGCTACACGTGGAACTTGTCTTGATTCGTTTTCGGCGGTTGGATCGGTCACCTCTAGATTTTTGTTATTTATCTCAATATATTATTATGGCCTCCTCCTTGTTCCACGACAGTCATTTATTATTTTTATATTTTAATTAGTAATAATAATTTTGATATTGTTAGAGTCTCCACAGTGGAGCTGCAGTAATGTTTTCTGCAACGTGCAGTTTATTGCACCCATTGTGGGTAATACGAATTAGTGACAGTGTTTTTGCGTTGCAACTTGACGAGTTGTATATAAAATGGACAAAATTTTACGGGTATTTTTTTTTGACGCAACAAAATTATATGCAGCTCGTCGAACTGTAAAATGACAACGCACAAAATAATAGCATCCCATCATGACAGGAGCTGCGTTTTTTATTTCACCCATTTTTTGCATTGAATAACCTACTTGAAGTTGCGACGTTGTGGCCACTCTTGTGACTTCCTCCTTGTGCCATATACTTCTTACCTATTGAATTGGTCTATATAAAAGACTAAAATGTGTGTCCTGTTTAGTTTTAGGGTAAAAGATGACAAGCACAATCAGAATCATGAATCTTTTATACGGGATATTTCAATGCCAACTCATTTTCCTCTCCATAAGATGCATTTAATATTTCTAAGAGGTCTACAATCGGAAAATCACACTTGTGACCGTCAAATGTATTTTGTGGATCTTATGGGACATTTTATGAGACCCAATATCCCAAACAACCTTTCCTTACAGTGGGGAGAGGTCAACCCTACTGATGAGTTGCATGACAGTAGATAGCGAACATTCTGCTCGACAGCTTGGTGTGCCAACAATGCTCGGCAGGCACATGTGATTGCCAAACAAGCTCAGAATCCCGAATTGACAGCCCACTATAGACACTATTACTATTAGATATATTACTATTTCATATTCAAACACAAAATCCTTAAATTTTATTAAATAAATTAGATTCATACATTTTGTAAACTAATGAGTGCATTCCCATGGTTCTGAAATCCATAGTTTTAAACCTAAAAATTTAAATTCAGTGAACATGTTAAACTAATTACTGAGAGAAAAATCAAAATGTTTCCTATTTGATTGCACAAATTTCGTACCCAATCAATTTGTTCATGAACCATATATATTCAAAATTGGATTTATCGTGCGAGGCATCTAAATTTGTGCCAAACTAAAGGTTATTATTATTACTATAATTACTGTGAATAAATGCATATCTTTAATCTAATTTCCTTCTACCATGTGCTCATAAATGCAACCAAAAGGTATCACATAATCAGATCTTTGATAACATTTTAGGATCAAATGCGTGTGGCTGTCAAACGTATTTTGTGGGCCTCAAAAAGCTCCAATAGCATCTATTTACAGTGGAGATAGGTCAATTCTGTTGTCAATTGCAACTCGTTGAGTTGAATGACAGTAGGTGACAAATTAAACATTCTGCTGGACAATTTGGTGTACCAACAGTCAGGGACGGAACCAAAAATTTTACTTCGGAGGCCAAAACACAAATATGGATTAAGTGATCTACTACAACTTACAAAATATTTTACGTTAACAAAATAGTTTTCTAGTATTGCACTTTTGTTTGAAACGCACATTTTCGAAACACTATATTCTTTTTGTCCCAAAAAAAGTATCATAGGATTTCTCCACACAATCTTTCTCATATCTCCCAAGTGTTAACTTAATCATTTGTGATATCCAACTAATATATAAAAGGAATAAGGTCCAAAATAGTCCCTTAAGTATGCATTTTGGTCCAATTAAGTCACTTAAACATATTTTGTGCCAAATTGGCTCCCACACTATGCCAAATTGACCAATTTAGTCTCTAAAACATATTTTGTGTCAATTTAGTCCTCACACTAAGCCAAATTGACTAATTTAGTCACTAACGTTAAATTCATCACATTTTTGGATAATGACATCTCGCGTCACTCAGGTTTTATCTAGTTATCATTTAAAAAAATTGGAACAAAATTATTCACTTCAATGAAGAGTTAATGGAAAATTTGATTGATTTAACATTAAGGAGTAAAATAGTCTATTTGGCAGTGTGGGAACTAAATTGGTCAAATTGTCATAGTGTGAGAACTAAATTGGTCAATTTGTCATAGTGTGGGGATTAGCACAAAATACGTTTCAGAAACTAAATTAATTAATTTGGCATAATGTAGGGACTAAATTAGTACAAAATACATTTCAGTGACTAAATTTAACCAAAACACATATTTTATGGAATATTTTGGACCTTATTTCTATATAAAAAATAATTATATTTCATATAAATTGACTTCGAAAAAGTTAATCGGTACTCATTGGGGAACAACAAATTAAAAAAAATATAATACTAATTTTGAGACAGACTATATATAATAATTTTTTTATAAAAAACTAGCGGGTGTCGTGGCCCTTACCAACTCCCCTCTAATTCCGCCTCTACCAACGGTGCTCGGCAG